>CAJDSM010023020.1:0-12803 GCA_903981925.1 Ostrea lurida
CCACCAAAGTGGGGGGAGACATAATTATCTAATGAATGTTATGAAGTACATGTAATATAAGTCGATTGTTTTCCATCTGCGATTCTAAAATGGACTGCAAATTGATGATTGGTCACAATTGATCACGTGTTTTGTGATATGCGTATTATTTGCAGTGCTACGATACATTAAACTTTGGTATTATGTAATCATGATGCGTAAAGCCTTTTGAAGAATCCGAGAATACGTCATCAATGACGATCATTGCAATCATTCTATCTTTTATTGAACTTTGTATTATCGTTGTCTCGACTTGTACATGGATTATTTGGGGAAGCTGATAAATTTATCGATATTTGTATTTTAATTATCAATATTTGTGAAGCTTATTTACGTAGATGGCATACCAATAAAACCATATGAAAGGAAAGTCAGGATGCGATTTTTCAAAACAAAAACAAATCGACTTTTACAATTTTGCAGGGAATCTGATGGAATATTGCAAAATGACATAATGCAAAATATTTGGGAATGAAATAAGCAGCCGTAGTAATCTGTGTCTAAATATTGATAAAATTGTATCGGAAAATTATTGTATCATCCCATCATCTGCCTATACAAGGGTTGATCGATACTAGTAAAGAAATAGAAATGGAGATGAATAGAATTAAATGAAACACAGGTTATTAATAGATTAAATAAAGGCAACCGGCTTTAAGCTTGCCGAGTTAATAGATGTGTGTATTGGGTACAAGGTGCGCGAACGTGAAGGGTCGGGATTACTGGATTAGAGCGCACGGTCATTCTCAACCAGAACCTTTAAATACAATCGCTTTGTATAGATACCGGAAAGTGATTTAATTATTCACGTGCTGTTGTTTAGGTACACGCAGAACACAGCTTTTTCTGTAGCGAAGGAGTTAAACCTTTCCTACCAGAGATCAGAAAAATTCAGGAGTGTGAACATTATGTAACTGCCCGGTTTTATACATGTCTACGCATCTGTTAGGTACCCGGTGCAATTTTCATCTAATTTGATTCCCCGTTGTGATTTTTCAATTAACAATATGGAATTACTGAAATCGAAGAAAAAGGCGAACAAAGTTTCCAAATTGTTGAAGCCCGGGGGAGTGTCGGACAATCATTCAGTGACATCAGACAAACTCATTCATCATGACGGCATGCGAATAGAAAACACGTATCAGCTCGAACCAGACGAGGGTAAGAAATTCAAAAGTTACATTGTGGAAGAAGAAATGAAGCAAATTCTGAGGCGGACTCTCGAGCCTCTAAATTATAAAGACTCGACGGGCAGTTCACTGACAACTGAGCTGGCCAACGAGATCAAAAGGGCCATTCAGGGTCTCGGCTGGCCTCGGTATAAATATGTGGTACAGGTGGTTCTCGGACAGAACCGGAACCAGGCGGTACAGGTGGGCAGTCGATGCCTCTGGGATCAGCAAGCGGACAATTTTGCCTGCGCATCGTACAACAGTAAATCCATCTTTGCTGTAGCGGCGTGTTTTGGGGTATACTATGAATGATGATGGTGGAACTTAACAAACTGTTTAGTACTATATCTTGGGGTTGTAGAAAGAACTGATTTTGCTAGTGATAGTGAACGACAATACATTACTTGGGAGAACTTTGGATATGACATCAAAGACATGACAAATACGATAAAACTTTCGTTATCAAATATGGTGAATCGACATGTCGTACTAACGTTTTTGTATCCAAGAAGTACCTTGTGCCCCAGTGTTTTTGAGACATTGGTTGCAACTTAAATTCCGTATAGTCCATTCTTATTAGCTCTGCCAAAATCAGAAAAAATAACCGGGTGTCAAAATTTTAAAATCGTTATGGAGTTCGTGTAACTAAACGAAATTGAATTGTTTTATGTGGAACGGCAGAGGAATTTTCACCTGCGAGGTATATCTACTGATTGATCCACGTTTCTAGTAACACCTGGTTACGCCGTGTACATTGTTTTCTGCAAAAAACACATATCAATCGTTATCTCGTCCATTATTGAACCCGTATTTAAAATTCCCCGTGTTTTATAGAACCCTAGGAAGGAAACGGACTTTTGAAATGTAACCTTGTTTTATGGGGGCATTGTGTTTAAAATAATAAAAAGGGAAAAAAGAAAATAATTTGTCTCTGGTTTTAAGTAGTTGCAAAATGACATAATGAATAACCGACTAGGAATGCATTGCGGTGAATTACCCCTTTTGTAAAGGTCTGGGTGAACTTCACTTTCGGATGTCGTGAACAGTTTGGCGATCCTTTGTTAAGCCTGGATTAATTACTTAAAATTGACCCAAATCATTTAAACATATTACATAGAGGTGAATGTGCTGACTGCACTGATTGTACGCTGGTTGTATGATTAATGTAAGTGCAGGTATATATCTGTCCTCCTAATGGTTTATGATCAATGGTCCCCTTTCTCACATTTATACATTTGATTCGATTTTGTTACAACATTTAAACATCGACGGTATTTTATTCCCCACTTGTCGAACCAATATATACAGAACAGGGTCTACTTCTGTCAAATAAAATACTCATGAATTGATAAAGAGTCAAAAAGTCTCTATTGGGCGATTAAATAAAGATTTTAAGATTACCTCAATTTTCATAGGTCAAAATCTGTTTTTCATCATAAATCATGAGATATGGGATCGGTTTTCTTTTTCTTTCATTGGTTGTACAATGTATAGCAGTCTCTACATTTCATTGACGTCCGGTGTCGATATAATATACGTTCCGGCGCGTTAAGCGTTCTGGCCGGAACGCTAGAAACATGACCATAATATTCGTTCCGGCATATCATAAACGTTTTTTCCGGGGCCGCGTAAAAATTTTCCGTCATAATATTGTTCCGCCCTATAATTTTTTTAAATTTTGAAATATGAAATGTTTACGAACATGTCTTTCTTCTTTAGTTACTTTTATTCGGGTTAAACAATAATTAATTACTAATATAAAAATGAAAAGAGAAACACCTGCGAAGATTCAAGACTGAAGCCATACCTTCAAGACCATAAAAATGAGAGTATCTTAAGTCAACATTAGATTTCTAACCGTAAAATCTAATATTGGAACGTAGATGTTTAAAAAAAACCTGCTATTTTGAAAAACATTCAAATACATATTTATCTGAAAATTTCTTTTGTTTGTCAACAATTTATTTCAAAAGTTATCAAATTTTAAATATATACTTTATTATGGTCTTCAGGCCAGGCCGGAACCATTGTAAACTGGTCCGCCGTTCCTGCTACGCAATTGTTGTCAGTGTAGAGGATGCGAAACTCAACAGGCGTACCAGTTTAGAACCATTGTTACAGAGAAAACCGGAACGTTTATGACATCATAAAGGTTCCGGCCGGAACGTTAAAAACCCGGAACGTATATTATGCGACACCGGCACATTGTTTTGCGCCTGTCAGTCAATGTGTACATCATGTTCTCCCCGCTCGATATATATTATAGCAAATCCTTTGCTACAGCTAGTGTACCAAACTTAATGAAGTGGTTGACCTTAAAGAGTAGATGAACCCTATATTGTTTTTCATGTCGCATGATAAAAGGTCAAGGGTCAAACTGGATTTAAGAAATTAAGAATATATTGTCCACTCAATATCTTTTAAAGAACCATTAAATTTACTTGACGTTAAACTTGGTACACTGGTGCCCCCTACAGAGTAGATGGCCCCACTGTTTTTCAGATCAAAAGGTCAAAGGTCATGATTCCAATGACAGGTCATTTGGAAATATCTGCTCAATATCTTACAATTGAAGTTACCCATACTTCAATATCACTACAGATAGTCCTATTGAAAAGTTGAATATTTTTAATAATGTCATGGATTGTGGAAAGGGGTGTTGAATTATGTTTCTAAAGCATTTTTGTTTGTATTTTACAAAATGTAGGGATTACATTACTGTCCTAGGGTTGTTAGACATGGAGGACTGAAACAAGCACTGAAAGCGTAAATGATTGGGGATTTTTTTTTTTGTTTTTTTTTGTTTTTTGTTGTTTTTTTTGTTTTTTTTTTTTTGTATAATCGGCGTCTGCCATCAAACTTTGAGATTTCTTAAAATAAATTCTCAACTCAATTCTTAAAAATGTCTTTGCTAAAAAAAAAAAATATTTTTGTAATACACTTCTTTTTGGAATTTTTGGATCATATATGACAGTTTTCGCGAGTGTTTGCCGCGTACCCGTGATTTAACACATTATACTAACAAAATAGTTCAAAGGATATTTAATCTTTGTAAACCATTCGATACCAAGATGAAAGCCTCTAAATTTTTAAGTAAATGCACTACAACATTGCACAAGGAGAATATATTTTTATTAGCATGTATCAAAAAGCAAATATACAGTAAACAATAATCTTAATTTCATACACATACAGTGCAAATTGCAATTGCTATTGTATCGTTTGGTTGAATGGTAAATTTCTGAATGCAATTTTATCCCTCCGTTAAGTAGTCGCCAGCTGTTGGTGAACTAGACCCACGCGTGACGCTCAGGGCCATAGCAGTGAGGGTTCATTGTCATGTCCAACGCCTGTCGTGATACGGGACCTCAGTTTTTGAAGTTGGGTATATACCTAATTTCAATATCCCCTACAATATGCTTCATAGTTTTGTTTTTTTTTGGGGGGGGGGAATTGATATAGTTTTTCACTTTCACGATCGTAATTTCTTTGTTTGCAGCGAAATCGAAATTCATGTTTTCTGAATCTAGTCATCATCAAAATGTAAATTACCAATTTTTTAACAATATATGGCACTGATCATCAATACAAGTCATGAGTTTACTGCACAAAAATTCTCAGAACTAAATGCACTGAAACTGGATTGTGCGAATACCTAGTTCATCACTGGAAAATTCTTAGAGTCCAATCTGGTTGTTCTCCTTACATCCTGCCCATCATCACAACCATCATTATCGCCATCATCATTACCATCATCGTCGTCATCATCATGATCATCGTCATCATCATATATCGTCATCATCATATCTCAAATTATAATTGACCAGTTTTCTCTCGAATAGACTTTACACTGTCTATATTTCTTATCATATCTGCCGCTTTTTCTGCAATCATTATTGTTGGAGCATTTGTATTTCCGGATGGCACGTTGCGCATGACGGAAGCATCGACAACTCGTAGATTGTGAATACCCCTCACTCTACATAAAGAAAAAAAAATCAAGGACTTTACACAAAGTAACTACCGAACTTCTTTTCAGATCGTTTGTGTTTAAAAACGCATGTTTAAAGGAAAATTGATTTTCTTGTTGCATAAAAAGTGCGTGAATATTATGACGTTTTACACAGATATTCTGTATAATGAATACACACCTTAACTCAGGGTCAACCACTGCACTGGGGTCATTTGTAGCTCCCATTCTGCATGTGGAAGTCTGGTGATGAATTGTATACGAATGATGCCTCAATCTGCAAACCCAGTACTCATCCGAATCTGGAGCGTGATTGTCGCATTGAGGATTGTATGCTGCTAAAGGATCCTGGGGTGAGGCACCAATTGATTTAAAAGTTTTAGTGCCGCCTAACCTTAAAACTTCTCGCACTCCTACAGATTAAATTTAAAAAATATTTCATTGTAAAATTCATCATCGAATTCTTCAAAAGGTAAGTTCTAAGGTAGGATAGTCTAAAGAATAAAGAGATTGATTATTCTATGTTAAGCGGTTTAAATCAAGGGACACATGAAAAATCGGTGATTAACACAGAATTGTAATGAAAAGATGTAGACAATTACGAAGTCTTATGTTCAAAAATGCCCTGGGCGCTTAAGACTGAATAAACAGTATTTCTGTTAGAATTGAAAATTTTACCTCTTTTAGAAACTTATGACTGAAAATTAATAACAACTTGCCTATCAAGTAAGCAGAAACATAACACTGTATAAATATTGCATCTTAAAGTTATTTAAAAAGAGGAACACAATGCAACTTTATGGACATATATCGGGTGGTTAAAAAGATGTTTGTAAAGGATGTAGTGTGATGTCATAAATTTCGTTATAATTTTTCACACAAGTATACACGCCAAACACTTTCTATAGTAACACCTAACGAAAATTATAGTAAAAGAAAAGAAATGCGTTAAAGTATTTTGTCATAGAAATGAAGAATGGTAAAAGAGTTATACTCTTTAGTTTTGGTGTTAAATTATGGATTTCAACTCAACAAAAGCACAGTTATTTCTTTTCCATTGAAGCAAACTATTTGCACCACCTTATAAAGAAGTGATCACATTTTCATATGTTAAATTAATTTTTAAACGACCGACAAGAAAATATATGTCCCTTGGGATAGAAGTTAAAATTTTCTTGCCCTTCTAGAAATAAAGTATACTACGTGCAATTTGCAGCACTCTGCTGATAAAACAAATAGCTGTACGCTGTGTTTTAATAGGAGTAGAAAATTTTTTGCAAAATGCAAAACATGCAATTTTTCTGCCATTGCATTTCAGAGAGACTATGAGAGTATATTTGTCTCCTTCTCTGGGATTAGTAGGTGACTTTAGAAAAGAAGACAAAAATTCTGTCATTGTTAATTTGTATAGGATTTTTTCAGATACATGATAACAGAGTATACTCTATACAAGGAATGGGACAAATCGCGCCTGGATTTTGCTTATCAATCAAACACATTTTAAAAGCCCTTCTAGACTGCAAAGATTCGTATTAGCTTTTATATTTTTTTTAGATACCTCTTAAGAATGTCTTGATATCATCAGGGTGATCGAAGTAGTTTGGATCGATGAGGGGCGGATCAAAAGGGTCGTTGCTCTGTAGGCGTATTGTTCCTCTACTCTTGGGATGGAGAAGAATCGGGAGAACAGAAAATGTTCCTATGTTTCTGTCTTTATTCCTTTGAAATTCCTTTTGCTTACCGTCTTTCAGCTGAATATTGAAAACAGTAGGGGGAAAAAATTAAATTCATCAATTTAAACGTTCAACAGAATTTTTTTTTTTTTTTTTTGCATTGTTTCTTCAGCCACCAACACATTTCGGTTTTCAAGTGTAAACTACAAACATTTCATTGCGTCAAACAAATAAGAATCCGGAAAAGCTACTACATACAGTATATATGTTAAGTTGTGACGTTGTGGGCCCAGTGGAGTCTCGAAAACTTTACAATTGCCCAACGAACTTTTTTTTTTAAATTTCCAAATCATCCAAATGATTATAGAAAACTTTTCATCAACAAATCTAGTTTTAACATACAAATATTACCCAAGCACCAGTTGAATTTGTATTTTTATTTAAATTCGAAATTTTCATAACTGCCAAACTCTAACCTAAAATCTAACCAGATTGTCTAAATCAACTGCTTCTGTTTAAAAAAAAAAGGGACACAATTAATACTATGTACCTTCGTATCAAGATTTAAAACATCTAACATTAGAGATGCGACCTCTGGAACAATCATAAGGCTGTAGAAATGGAACTGAAGCTGTGGCGGGGTCTTCTCGTCATCCGACAGGAAAGCGGTGCCCTCCAACAGACTCTTGGAAAGAAAACCTGTAATAGTACGGCTATGTGAGATATACAGGGTGTTTCATAATATATGTTACGTATTGAACCTGTAATTAAACAAACACAGGAGATGGATAGATAAAAAAAGTTTTTATCATATAACTATATGTATCCATTAGATTCATTGTGAATAATGTTGAGCCTAATTTTCAAATTTAAGTGGACATTTGGATAATCAACTGAAATTTATCGAATTTCTTCAATACGTCATTTTTTTCATATCCTATCTCATAACGTCAAATTTTACAGTAAATTTTTAAATGACCCGCTTCTCTTCCAACAGCAAGAACGCAGTTTTTGGATATTTTTCACATCATTATCAAACATTTCTACTGAGACACGCCTTAATTTGCTTATATATAAAATTTGGTGTTCCTTTTGAGTTCGTCCAATGTCTGTGGTTTTGGGCTGTATACCCTGTGTTTTAAGAGCGTCCAAAGGATTTTGATTTGGTGAAGGTGGAAGCCCATATCGTCGATACTCTTTCGTGTTCGTCTTACGATAATTAATCCGTTAAAAATGTTTTCTCTAACCAGTATAAGACAGTAATGAAGTGCGAGGATGGTAGCTCCATCCTGTTGATAGCCACAACAAGTCTGTAGATCGCATTATTTTCTTCGCAAGTTAGAAGGAAATTGGTTTGTTCAATAAATGTGAGTCACTTCACTTGATAAAATTATTTTTGTCTAGCCCTGCTTCCGTTGTCATTGCTTTTATCAATACTGTCCCTGTCTCTTTCAAATTTGTTTGTTCTAACTCCTGATGATGCTTCGTCTTCAGCACACTTCCTTTATTGACCATCTGAATGATTTTTTGGTGATTTAAATTATATTTGGTAATAGAGTTTTTTTAACGTCGCCTTCTAGTTGATGTTTAAATCCATTTTGAAAAGCAATTCAAATTGTGCATCATCGTTTATGTTATCAATACTTAATGGCACAATAATTTCCCGAAATTTTCACAAAAATAAACACTGTAGGACTTGATGTTTAAAAATGAAATATGATGTATGTAAAAGGTATGGTAAGTAACAAAGATATTTAAGTTTAAACATTAACATATATTATGAAACACCCTGTACAAGGACATCTTATCAAGTCATGACCACCGCTGCAATTACAATATAACAACTTACTCTTTCGTTGAATTGGAAAAACAGCCTAAAGATTTGTTGAATTGAAATAAATTGCTGGTCCATGTCAAACTAAATTTAGTTGAATTTCACTGCAACAGTTGAATTCAACAAGCTTTGAATGTGGAACTAGTTTTTCGTTTTTGGATTTTTTTTTTTTTTTTTTTTTTTTTTTTTTTTTTTTTTTTTTTTTTTTTTGCGGGGGTGTTTGGTTTTGGGTTGGGTTTTTTTTTTTTTTTTTGTTTTGTTTGTTATTTATGATAGTATGAAACATTTTCATTCACTGCATGCTTGTAGGAGAAAAAAACTGATATGATGATTACATCTGATCCATTGTGAAGTTTGAATTATGGTCTTAGTGACATAAGCTTATCAAAGGTCGCCATGCTCGTGGTGTTGTCATGAAAATCCATCAGCGTCATAAGATGGTCCTGTAAATTATCCCCAACCGGTAAATCAGCCATCACGGGGATCTATGGAGGACAATTCGTGACATGATTATTATATTTTTCAAAAGTTTTCTTCCTGTATAATACAACAGAAATCATCATTTACTGGGTACATTGAGTCCTCTGCAAGGATATGAAATAGACAGCAAATTTAAAGACAGTTTCCTTGTGAAAATAGATATTGGGTCACGTATGTGCTGTCAGTCAGAATTATAAATGCCGTGTATATACTCGCATCAAGTCGGGTTTTGGGGGGAGTAAAAAAATCAATCCTACAGTCCATGGCCGACTTATATGCGCATACTGATGTCATATTAAAATTACGCTGTGAAAATAGACATAAAATAGTTATTTTCTTATCTAATCTAACCGCTGAGAATAACTTTCAGAAAATATATGCAACCAAGAAATGAAAATGCAGTTCCTGCTAGAAAATGGATAATTTTATTGAGATGGCGGACAATTTGACCAAAATTTTAGCCCGACCCTATTAGAGAGTTAGTATTAAATTCCTCAAAAATCCTCCGAAAGGGGGCTACCGACTCACACGCGGGTCGACTTATATGCGAGTACATACGGTGATTATTTTCTTTCCTATTTCAATATGTTTAATTTTACAGAATCAAGCATTCAAGATGTCTTGAAAACAAAACGTGTATACGTATTCAATGTTCTTTCCAGTTCCCTACAGTGATCGTGTTTATAATTGTTTCTCTCCACTCTGTTTTGTCATACCCCTTTGGATTTTAGATGTTCCTTTGGTCCTATTCCAGACAGCATCAGAAGCTGGGGTGAAATAACGGTCCCCGCGGAGATAATCACCTCTTTGTTCGCCATTATCGAATACTTCCTGTTGTCTCTCACAAATGATACCCCGACTGCCTTCTTGTTTTTAATAAGAATCTTTAAGAAAAAATAAAAAGTACTTTCTGGGGATTTTTTTCTTTTCTTTTGATCTTTGTTTTTGGGGCTGGGTGGGGTTTCGGGAGAGGGGTGTGTTTTTTCCCTTAATTCTCAATATCTTTAAGAAGAAATAAAAAGTACTTTTTGTTTTATTTTCTTCTCAATATCCAGTATCGCACTATATATCATTTTGTTGTACGTGTATGTTGATTTTCATATACCTTTGTAACATGGGAATGAATGGAAACATGCAGGTTCTCGCGTTTCATGGCGGGTCTTAGAAAGGCTTTGGCTGTGCTATCTCGCGCTCCATTTCTTGTCGTTTCTTGTGACGGGCAATAACCTAGATATGGAGTAGGGAATCGTAAATCATTGTAAATTAAAGCAAAAATAATCAGGAAAGAAGGGGGTTGTGTATAAAAGGGGACAAAATTAGGAGGGGGGGTACGTCGAAAGAGTCGAGATGAAATGCGATGAAGTGAGGATTACTGAGTAAATTAAGAATGGAATAAGTGTTAATCCGTTAATCCAAAGCATTCCTCTACCACAGGATTGAAGGTTAGGATGCGATCGAATTCCAAAATCAACATTCACCGCTCTGTATCATTCAGGAAAAAATACCAATATTTTACGGTATTCTATTTTGAAAGTATGATTGTCAGCATCATGCATTCACATACCTAATCCACTCCATTATAAAATCCTTCATTGATTTGTTTGTGAAGACAAGCGGTGTATTATCTCAAATCTCAGTTGTCAGGAGGTTTGTCTTTGTTTTTCGGAAAGAAAATGTATGAAAAAAAAAATCTAAGTTATACATGTACATACCTATTTGTGATTTGCCGTTACAGTCTGTAATAGGATGTCCTAGTTCCTCCATTGCTTGGGCGTATACATTCTTATTGAGGGGCGTGGCCGTCCCGTCACTGACAGACAACAAACCCCCTTTTCCATGGTAAGCTGTTATTGTAAGAATATGATTATAGTCAATACAGCAAATAATTATTCTGAAAAACCATAAATATCTAATATTCAGCTTTCTCGAAACACCTTATCAACAGAGAGAGAAGGGGGGGGGGGGCAGACAGACACACAGACAGACTGAAAAGTGGCAATAAATGATTGCCGCACAATATCTTTCTGGTTTTCTACCGTGATATGATACATTAATAGATAATTACATGTGTTATGGTAATTACTGTGGCGATGTACCTGAATTCTGAAGCTCTGGGATCTGAATATCCTCTGATTTAATGAAATACGGCAGAACGTCTTTGTAGCTCCATCCCGTGCACCCCTCCTCTGCCCAGCCATCGTAGTCATGACGACTACCGCGGACATACTGCATGGCATTTAAGCAACTAGAGCCCCCGAGCACTTTTCCTCGTGCCAGGCGCATTTCTGATATAATGATGATGATACAAAGGCCTGAAAATCTTTGATATACAAATAACAAGAATGATTTATAATCAGACGGAAGTACTGGCTGTACAAAGTGAGCTTTTCCTGAATACTACTGTATCCTCCCTTTAAATTCAAAATTCTAAATTGCAAAGATTTTGAAAATTTCCAAGAAAAAATCCTGTTTTCTTCAGTAAACTTTGTATCATTTGACCTTGATCTTAGTTTGCAGGTCTGATGATCTAATGTGATTATGTCTATATCAGCAATTATACAAATTAATCAAGGTTAAGGTCATAAGATATACTACTTTGTAGGTCGCATTCTTCTATCACATCTAACGATTAGTACTAATTTAAGTATTACAACTTTCTATGATCATGGTCAAAGGTCAAAGTTGGTATCCTAGAACTTTAGTAGATCGCAAAATCCCTTTATCATTTTTGAAGAGTCCATGTATATATGATACCTGGTTCTGAATACCAATTTTCTTTTCCTAGGTCAAGGTCACTGCCCCAGAGTCACTTGACCTTGATACAACTGTATAGGTCATGTTATCCTCTTATCATTTCCTCTCTATCGATTCTCTTTCTAAATTTATACCAGTTTTTCTGTTCTCAAGGTCAAGGTCACTGGAGTTACTTGACCTTGACACCAATTTGCAGATTCCAACATCCCTTCATCATTTCTGGAGGTCCCGTGTCTCTATCAAACATGGTCCTCAAGTAATATCAATTTCCTTTTCCAAAGCCAGAGATCAGGGCCACTGGAGTCACTTGACCTGGATACAAGTTGATATATCCTGTTATCCTCTTATCATTTTTGAAGATCCCATGTTTCTATCAACTCTCTTTCTAAAGTTATACTACTTTTATGTTGAAGGTCAAAGATCAAGGTCACTTTTCCTTGACACTAATTTGTAGGCCCCATCCATCTCTTAACACCCCATGACTCTACCTGTCATTTTTATCAAGTGACAATGTACATCTGTTGATTTTTTGGAATTTTAAAAGTTTTCCCCATAGAGATCATTAACCCCAAACCCATTTGATCTCTCCAGAAAGTCTGCACATCTACATACATTTGGCCTATCATATCCTAGAATATATAAGACAGGTTAAGGAGGTTTTAGGCATGAGAAAGAGGCGGAAGAAGAGGAAAAAGTGTAAGAATATTTTAAAGAATAAGTCTCCAAACTTCGTTTGGGGATACTTGATTAATAGCTTTACATAATATATAAAATGGTTCTTATCCCAAATATCAATAAATATCATCAAAAAGCACTGTTTTGCTCATATCAATAACACATTTCAATTATTCAAGAAAACTGTATACCCTGTCACGCATTGC
>CAJDSM010023021.1:0-10325 GCA_903981925.1 Ostrea lurida
ACTAAATGCACTGAAACTGGATTGTGCGAATGCGTAGTTCGTCACCGGAAATCATTTTCTTTGCAAACGAACTGGATGCTCTCCTTCCATCCTGCCCACAATCACTACCATCATAAACGCCATCATCATTACCATCATCGTCGTCATCAGTACACATCATCGCTTCATCACATCACGAATTATAATTGATCAGTTTTCTCTCGAATAGACTTTACACTGTCATATATTCTTATCAATCTGCCGCTCTTTTCGCAATCATTATTGTTGGAAGCATTGGTATTTCCGGATGGCACGTTTGCGCATTTGACGGAAGCATCGACAACTCGTAGATTTTGAATACCCCTCACTCTACATAAAGAAGAAAATTGAGAACTTTGCACAAAGTAATTACAGGACTTCTTCTCTGATTGTCTGTGTTTAATAACACATGTTTTATGGAAAATCGATTTTATTGTTGCATAAAAAGTGTGCGAATATGTCATCTGAAATTATGACGTTTTATACAGATATTCTAAATAATGAATACACACCTTAACTCAGGGTCAACCACTGCACTGGGGTCATTTGTAGCTCCCATTCTGCATGTGGAAGTCTGGTGATGAATTGTATACGAATGATGCCTCAATCTGCAAACCCAGTACTCATCCGAATCTGGAGCGTGATTGTCGCATTGAGGATTGTATGCTGCTAAAGGATCCTGGGGTGAGGCACCAATTGATTTAAAAGTTTTAGTGTCGCCTAGCCTTAAAACTTCTCGCACTCCTATAGATTAAATAAAAATATTTCATTATAAAATTCAAGTGCTAAGGTAGGATAGTCTGAAGAATAAAGACTCATAATTCTATACTAAACGATTTAAATCAAGGGACCCGTGAAAAATTGGTAATTAGTGATTAACACAGAATTGTAAGAGATATAAACATAAACGAAATCATAAGGCGTATCAAAAATGTCAATCTGAATTACTAGTATTTCTGTTGTTAAGGACATAGATCGGGTGGTTAAAAGATGTTTATAAAGGACGTGGTGTGATGTCTTAAATTTCGTAAAAAATTTTTTTACAGATATGTACATCAAACACTTTCCGTAGTAATAGCTATGCAAATTGTTAAAAGATAAGAAATGTGTCTGTAAGCATTTTGTCTTGGAAAAGATAAATGGTTGAACAATTTTGGTTTTACAGTACATGTATTGCTGTTAAAAAAAATGATTTCAGCTCAAAATCACAGCGATATACCACTGATACATACTATTTGTACCATCTTATTAAGAAGTGATTACATTTTGATATAGTTAATGAATTTATAAACAATCAAAAATAAAGTACTATTACATTGTACCTGTCTCTAAGGATAGAGGTACTTTTCTTCCCTTTAGAAAAACAAGAAATACTATGTGAAATTATCGACATTTGCAACACTCTGCTAATAATATAAATCGCTGTTAAATGAGATTTGGACTAATGTCAATTTTTTTAAGACGTGTATTTTTTTATTTTTACATTGAAGGAGAATTGGGAAATCAAAAAGAAAAACTGGGGTTGGCATGCTTGTTGTTTTAAGCATGACCGTTTTGCACTTAAACTTTATTGAAGATTTATTCATTTAAACTTGATTTTTCTGTTGCTTAAACAAATCAGAAGTAACACAGGATGGTAGGTATTCTCGAACGAAGTGAATGCAGTTAGGAAGTACCCAAGCATAGCTTTGCTAGGTTACCATTATTCTTCCTGTTGTACCAATTTTCCTTAAGGTCTGTGTAGAAAAGCCCATGCATTGCATCACTATTAGGTAGGCGATATGTTCCTATTATGGGCCGGTGTGCGGGCTCATTGTTTACCAGTTTGCGCAAAATTTTAAACTTCATGTCTAAAAACTTACCTTGCATATACACGTATCAAGGCCACCAGATGGGGTGCTACGTGCACTCTCTCCCAATCATGGCGGATTAGAGGGGGCCCATCAGGGGGCTTCAGGGCCCCCTTTTTGGTACCAAACTTAAAAGTATACGGCTAAATAACCTCTAAAAGAACTTTAAAAACTTTAAAATCCGACAAACGTTCCGGGGACTTCGCCCCCCCAGTTTGCTTCATCCGACCTTTAAGCTCTGTGGCTCCTTTAACGGACCGGTCCTCCTTTCGACAGAATCTGGATCCGCCATCTGAATGTACAAGTGTAAAGCTGTAACCCTGCAGCTTCCAGGCTTCACACTACCTTAGGACTGTCCGGAGGATCCGGGCGGGTCTAAGAACGTTGCTCCTACCCAATAACATGTCCCAATTATCTCAGGCTTCCGGGGTTTTGCCCCCTGGACCCTCTATAACCAGCGCCATTCTATGGACCAGCTGGGGACCTGACTAGCGGCGCACAGACCCTGTGTCTTAGTCTTGTATATCCTCCATGGAAATTTCCTGGTTACTGACCCCGTATTACTGTATACGTTACATATAACCCAAGCGATGACCTTGCTGATCGCGATGAATAAATTAATGTTTGCTATCCTTACAGATGTAAAATCATTTCTGATTCATACCTTGAAATGCCATACATTCCAATTGTGATGAGTCAATATGTTTCATTGTATGATAGGGCATGGTTATTGTATGATGTCATTTGCAAATACATGTAATATGAAAGGTGTACTGTCGTAGAATTATGATGCCTTTGCTTGCTATGAAGAAAAGCATGCAAGTATCAAGTACAATAAAGGTGTTAATATAAGTATTTACTCGAATTTAGATCATGAATTCACATTTGAAATACATGTACTAGTATTCAAAGTGAAATATAAAGTTTGTTTTGGAGTCGAAACACACCAATGTCTCTTCCCCCCCCCCCCCCGGCCCCGCTCCCCCCCCCCACGTGTGTAGTTGAGAGTTTCAACCAGTTGCGCTTACAGTATTATGAGGAGTTTGGCAAAATTTCTTAAGTTCAAGAATAATTCCACAAAAATTTTGGGACAAAATTTTCCTGGTAATATACACAACAAAATAAGATTCCTTTCTACATATCAAGTTTCTTCAAAATCGAATCGTAGTTTTCAGAGAGTGCACTGATAAGGATTTACTATGACGAGTTTGGCAAGAATTTATAATGTTGGAAGGGCATATAACATCACATAAAAATAGGGGATTCAAGATCCCTGGTAATACTGCACAACTTACATAATAGTGATAATGACCTTGCTTACATGTGAAATGTTGTCAAAATCGGATAATTAGTTCATAGGGTTGCGCTGACAGAGTAATTTATGAGCGATTTCAGGCAAATTTCTAAGTTTCGAGAGGGCATAAATCACATAAAAAAGGGGACATAATTTCACATCGTAATATGCACCACCACATATGAGGTCTTGCTACATGTGAATGTTGATCAAAATCGGCTCAGTAGTTTCAGAGAAGTTGCGCGTGACAAGGTTATTTATGAGGATTTCTGAAAATGCCACGACAAACTTGCGGCAACACACGGACAGGGCGGAACACGGACAGCCAAAAAGCAGATATGTTCCCCCAAGTGCGGGGAGACCATAATTTATCTAATGAATGTTATAATACAGTAAAGTCGAATTGTTTTTCAAAATTATTTGTTCTTCATCTTGCGTTCCTTAAATGGACTGCAAATTGATGATTCGGTCCAATTGTCGACGTGTTTTGGTGAATTGCGCATATTTTGCAGTGCTACGATACAATGTAACTTTGGTATTATGTAATGCATGATGCGTTAAAGCTTTTGAAGAATCCGAGAAATACTCATGCAATGACGAATCTTGCAATCATTCTATCTTTTATATTGAACTTTGGACTTATCGTTGTCTACGACTTGTACATGGATTAATTTGGGAAGCTGATAATTTATCGATATTTGTCATTTTAATTCCAAGTATTTGTGAAGCTTATTTACGTAGGATTGGCATACAATCAAACCATATGAAAGACGTAAAGTCAGGATGCGACCTTTTTCAAAACAAAACCAAATCTCCGCCTTATTACATTTGCAGGGGAATTGACTGGAATATTGCTCAAAAATGACTATAAATGCAATAATATTGGGAATGAATAGAGCACGTAGTACATCTGTGTCTAAATATTGATAAAATCTGTATCGTAAAATATTGTATATCCCATCATACTGCCTATACAAGGGTGATCGTACTATAAAGAAATAAGAAAGGATGAATAGAATTAATGAAAACACGGGTTATTAATAGAATTAAATAAGCACGGCTTTAAGCTGCCGAGCTAATAGATGTGTGATATTGGGTACCAAGGTGCGCGAACGATGAAGGATCGGGATTAACTGGGTTAGAGGCGCACGTCATTCTCACACCAAGAAACCTTTAACATCGCATCGCTTTGTATAGATACCGAAAGTGATTTAATTATTCCACGTCTGTTTGTTTAGTACAAACGCAGAACAGTCTCTCTGTAGCGAAGGAATTCAAACCTTTCCTACCAGAGATCAAGAAAAATTCAGGAGTGTGAACATTATCGTAACGCCCGTTTTAATACATGTCATTACGCATCTGTTAGGTACCGCTCGCAAATTTTCACTCAATTTGATTCCCCTGTGTGATTTTTAATTACAATATGGACATTAACTAGAAATCGTAATAGAAAAGCGGAACAAAGTTCTTCAAAATGATTGAAGCCCGGGGGATGTCGGAACAATCATTCAGTTGACATCACAGAACTCATTCATCATGACGCATTGCCGATAGAAAACGTATCGCTCGAACCAGCGAGAGTACAAGAAATTCAAAAGTTCATTGTGGAAGAGAAATGGAGCAAATTCTGAGGCGGACTGCTCGAAGCCTCTAATTATAAGACTCGACGGGCAGTTTCACTGACAGATGAGCCGCCAAACGAGATCATAAAGGGCCATTCAGGTCGTCGGCTGGCCTCGTTAACATATGTGTACAGGTGGGTCTCTGGACAGAACGGAGATCAGGCGGTACAGGTGGGCAGTACGATGCCTCTGGGATCAGCAAGCGAAATTTTGCTGCGCATCGTAAACAGTAAATCCATCCTTGCTAGGGCGTGTTTGGGGTATACTATAAGATGTGGTGAACGGCTTAACAAAGACTGTTTTATACTATATCTTGGGTTGTTAGAACAACTGATTTTGTAGTGATTAGAGAACGACAATTACTTACTTGGAGACACTTTGAGTATGACATCACAAGATCCATAACAAATACGTTTAAAACTTTCGTTTATCAATATGGCACAAATACGAAATGTCGAACGACTAAATTTTTGTGTAAAGTATTGCTGCCGTGTTTAAGACATTTTTGAATGTAAAAATGCCGTAAGTCCATTTCTTATTAGCTAACTGCCAAAATCAGAAAAAATAAACCGGTGTCAAAATTTAAAATCGTCTATGGAGTTCGTGTAAATAAACGAATTGAATTGTTTTATAGTGGAATACGCAGGGAATTTTCACCTGAGGTATATCTAGCTGAGATCCAGCGTTTCAGTAACACTGATAGCACCGTGTACATATTGTTTTCTGCAAAAAACAATATCAATCGTTATCTCGTCCATTATTAACCCGTAATTTAAAAATTCCCGTGTTTATAGAAACCCTTAGGAAGGAAACGGCTTTTGAAATGTAAACGCTTGTTTTATTGGGCATTGTGTTTAAAATAATAAAAAGGGAAAAAAGAAAATAATTTGTCTCTGTTTTAAGTAGTTGCAAATGACATAAGAAAACGACTAGGGAAGCATTTGCGTAATTACCCTTTGTAAAGGTCTCGGTGAAGTCTCCACTTTCGGAGTCAGTTGAACAGTTGAGCGATCATTATGTTAGCCGGGATTACTTCAAAATTGACCCAAATCATTTAAACATATACATTAGAGGTGAAGTGCTGACTGACTGATTGTACGCGGTTGTAGATTAATGTAAGTGCAGGTATATATCTGTCCTCTCTAATGGTTTATGATCAATGGTCCCCTTTCTCACATTTATACATTTGATTCGATTTGTTATCAACATTAAACATACGGATATTTATTCCCACTTGTCGAACCAATATATACAACAGGTCTACTCTGTCAAATAAATAACTCATGAATTGAAAACAGTCAAAAAGTCTCTATTGGGCGATGAAATAAAGATTTTTAGATATTACTCAATTTTCATAGGTCAAACTTTTTTCATCAAATCATTGACGACATTGGGATCGGTTTTCCTTAAATTCTTCATTCGTTGTATAGCAGTCTCACATTTCCAACATTTACGTCCGGTTCGCATAATAAAGGTCCGGTTTTTAACGTTCCGGCCGGAACTTTATGATATTCCTAAACGTTCCGGTTTTCTCTGTAACAAGTGTTCCGGCCTGGTCTGAATGAGAATACAAGTCTATATTCAAAATTTGATAACTTTTGAAAATAATTCTGATAAACTCATTTTCAAACGTAAACAGTGATAGTCAGTTCCATTGATATGTGTATATTAAGGTAACTTACAAAACATTACTGATTGACTGAAACCAAACCTACAGATTTTTAGTGATTAAATTAGCTTTACCGCGGTATCATAATATATCATAAAACACCTACTCAGCCGATAGCTTATGATTTGCTTGTATACGTGTTCCGTGGATGGAAGGGTCCCACACACCCCAGTTAACAAACTTCGCACTCCTGCTCCGAAAAGCAGGATAATTATACATATCGTCTTGCATGGAGATCCAAATACAGCAACGTCGTCGTTCTGACAGATAAGTAAACAGAATAAATGTTTAATTTGCCTATATATAATTATAATTAAATATTGTTTAACCCGATAAAAGTAAACTAAAGAAGTAGACATTCGTAAACATTTCATATCTTCAAAATCTTAAAATTATATAGGGCGGAACCATATTATGACGACAATTAACACGGCCGGAGACGTTCATACAGGCCGGAACGAATATTATAGGTATCTAACGTTCCGACCGGAACGCTTAACCGCCCGAACGTATATTATGCGACACCGGCACATTGTTTGCGCCTGTCGGTCGATGTACATCATTTCTCCCCGCTTGATAAATAGAGCAAATCCTTTGCTACAGTATGTACCAACTTAATGAAGTGGTTCGCTTAGAGGTAGATTTCATGCCACGTGATCAAGAGTCAAGGTCAAAATGGACATAACAAAATATTGTCTAACCATATCTTTTTAAAGAACCTTATCTTGACGTTAAACTGGTACACTGGTTCGACCTACAGAGTAGATGCCCCCCCCCCCCTAATGTTTCAGATCAAAAGGTCAAAATTCCAATCAATGACAGGTTATTTGGAAATATTTGCTCTATATCTTACAATTGAAGTTACCCGTACATACTTCAATATCACTAAGATATATTCATTGAGAAAGATGAATATTTTCAATACAGCTGCCGACGAAAAGGGGGGGGGATATATTTCTCAAAGCATTTCTGTTTTATTTACAAAATTAAGATTGAATTGCTGGCCAGGGTTGTCAGCATTGGACTGAAAACAAGCACTTTCAAAGCGTAAATTATGGGGGCAATTTTTGTATAATCGGGCTTGCATCAAACTTTGAGATTTCTTGGAATAAATCTTAAAATGTCTCTGCTAAAAAAAATTCTTTTTGTAAAGACTTCCATTGAAATTTTTGGATCATATATGATACGTTTTCGCGAGTGTTTGCCGCGTACCCATGATTTAACACATCAATACAACAAAATAGTTCAAAGGATATTTAATGCTTTGTAGACAATTCGATACCAAGATGAAAGCTTCTAAATTTTAAGTAAAGCATTACAACAGTACACAAGAGAATACATATTTAACATGTATCAAAAAAGCAATAGCCAGTAAACAATAATCATTTCCATACAACATACTATGCAATTGCAATGCTTGTATCATTTGGTTGAATGGTAAATTTCTGAATGCAATTTTATCCCTCCGTTAAAGTCACCAGCTGTTTATTTAAAATATTTATTATGTATAATACATAAAATGGACAGCAGCGTAGCCATATAAGCCCTCCCTTTATAAATAATGGTCAAGGTCATACAGAAATAGTTTTCTATATATGTATATGAGCAATGTATATCTATATATATTGATATGTTACATTTCCAGTTCTATGAATATTACAGCTGATGTATACTGACAAAAAAGTTTAGGTATGGATATAGAAATATACTACTAGAACAAATAAAATAATAGTTAACAAGTTGGTTCAGGAAACAAAAGAAAAACAAATTAACAAGAAAAAAAATTAACAAAAAGAAAAAATAAACAGTCACCAGCTGTGGTGAACTAGACCCATGCGTGACGCTCGGGCCGTAGCAGTGAGGTCCAACGCCTTGCATACGGACCTCGGTTTTGAAGTTGGTATAGACCTAATTTCAATATTCCTTACCAATCCTTCATAGTTTGTTTTTTTTGGGGGGGGGGGGAGGGGGTGAATGATATATGTTTTTCATTTTCACTTTCGTAATTTCTTTGTTTGAAGCGAAATCAAAATTCATGTTTCTGACTCTATCATCATCAAAATGTAAATCATCCATTTTTTTTTTTTTACAATATATGGCACTGATACAGAGTCATGAATTTACAACACAAATATTCCGGAACTAAATGCACTGAAACTGGATTGTGCGAATGCGTAGTTCGTCACCGAAATCATTTCTTTGCAAACGAACTGGATGCTCTCCTCCATCCCTGCCCCACAATCATACCATCATTAACGCATCATTACCATCAATCGTCGGTCATCATCACATCATCCTCATCACATCACAATTATAATGAATCAGTTTTCTCGAATAGACTTAAACTGTCTATATTTCTTATCATATCTCCGCTTTTTCTGCAATCATTATTGTTGGAAGCATTGGTATTCCGGATTGGCACGTTGCGCATGACGGAAGCATCGAAACTCGTAGATTTTGAATACCCCCTCTACATAAAAAGAAATTGAGAACTTTGCACAAAGTAATTACAGACGCATTCTCTGATTGTCTGTGTTAATAACACAGTTTTATGGAAAATCATTTTATTGTTGCCATAAAAAGTGTGCGAATATGTCATCTGAAATTATGACGTTTTATACAGATATCTAAATAATGATACAACACCTTAACTCAGGTCAACCACTGCACTGGGTCATTGTAGTCCATTCGGCAGTGAAGTCTGGTGATGAATTGTATCGAATGATGCTCAATCTGCAACCAGTACTCATCGCGAATCTGGAGCGTGATTGTCGCATTGAGGATTGTATGTGCTCAAACGATCCTGGGGTGGGCACATTGATTAAAAGTTTTAGTGTCGCTAGCCTTAAAACTCTCGCACTCTATAGATTAAATAAAAATATTTCATGATATAAAATTCAAGTGCTAAGGTAGGATAGTCTAAGAATAAAGATCATAATTCTATACTAAACGATTTAAATCAGGGACCCGTGAAAAATTGTAATTAGGATTAACACAGAATTGTAAGAGATTAAACATAAACAAATCATAAGCATATCAAAAATGTCAATCTGAATTACTATTTCTGTTGTTTAAGGACATAATCGGTGGTTAAAAGATGTTTAAAAGGACGTGGTCGTGATGTCTTAAAATTTCGTAAAAAATTTTTACAGATATGTAATCAAACACTTTCGTAGTAATAGCTATGCAAATGTTAAAAGATAGAAATGTTCGTAATAGCATTGTCTTGGAAAAGATAAATGGATTGACAATTTTGGTTTACAGTAACATGTATTGCTGTTAAAAAAAATGATTTCAGCTCAAAATCACAGCGATATACCACTGATCATACTATTTGTACCATGCTTATTAAGAAAGTGATACATTTTGATATAGTTAATGAATTTATAAACAATCAAAAATAAGTACTATTACATTGTACTGTCTCTAAGGATAGTACTTTTCTTCCCTTTAAAAAAAACAAGAAATACTATTAATTATCGACATTTGCAACACTCTGCTAAATAAATAAATCGCTGTTAAATGAGATTTGACTAATGTCAATTTTTTCGACTGTTATTTTTTATTTTTACAATTGAAGGAGAATTGGGAATCAAAAAGAAAAACTGGGGTGGCATTGCTTGTTGTTTTTAAGCATGACCGTTTGCACTAAACTTATTGAAGATATTATTCATTTAAACTTGATTTTTCTGTTGCTTAAACAAATCAAAGTAACCACAGATCAATCATTACAAGAATTATACATAATCATGTCTTCTTACGTGCAGATATTAAAAAAAAAAAGGTTTAACACTTCTAATGAAATAGAATAATGACCTTTTGAGCTTGCTGTATAGAAAATTATGATATTCAATTCAAAGTTTAAACAATAC
>CAJDSM010023022.1:0-10020 GCA_903981925.1 Ostrea lurida
CTTCATCTAAATAATTCTCTTGTTGTCCGATGTCAAGTAATTCATCAACATTTCCGATATCGAACGTCGCCGATAGATCCGTCATGTTTCGATTAAGCAGACCGGGGTAAATACCCACTATCTCGTTAACTTTGGCACATATTTTATTATTTGTGACATCACAATTAATTATTGTTTTTTTTTTCATTAAAATTTTGTATTTTACTCGAATACATGGTTTGTTTTTTTTAGTAGCAATAAAAAACAATCCAACGAATACACATCGCTTGCATTGATTTGTGGAATTCCCTTTCTAAAATAGCGTAAAACACATTCCCTGAGAAAAGTAGTTCCGGTCGAGTGCTTAATGCCAAGTAAATTCCCGCACTAAATATTTTTTTTATTAAGAAATGATAAGAATTTTTCATCTAATCATAATTGTTGTTAAGTCATCAGTTTAGAGATTATTAAATGATACGTTTTTCTTGGGATTTTCTTCATTTAAGGAACTTACAAATATGAGAAAAGGTTTGTAACTACTAAATAAGACCCAATTTTATGCTACATTGCGAGTATAGGGAAGGATTTCTAACTGTGATGAAGGGACCGAGTCACAGTTAGAATATTCTAACTAGAGAAAGCTTGCTTGGAATTTATTTTAAAAAATGTGGTACATTCCAAACATCTTATCTATTTTATTTACGGAGTTGGTAATGATGTATACCGCAGTGAATCCGACATTTTTGCTGACGCATTGTGGGTCCGTAGATATTGTGCACTGGGTCGTAAAGTTGCGTGGGCTCACATGCAATCGCAACTTCTCGGGCCTTTCCGGCAAGAGCATCGGAAAAACACCTCGAATGTATTTGGGTTGAAAGTGTCATGGCGGAAAATGTGGTAAAATGCCTATACAATACTTTTTCATTATACATTGCTTGTAAAACCTCTCTCTCTGGTTTTTCCCCTCAACAGATGAGAAATATACATTAACGATTTCATCGAAAACTCTAAACACTCCTCATGATTCCTGGCTGCAATCCATTTTGTACAAAATTTTAACATTCCGGTAAAGTAAGTACATTCGAGGTGTTTTCCGAGCTCTGCCGGAAAGGCCGAGAAGTTACGATTGGGCTCCACATGGAGAGCAAATCACGTGACTTACATGCCTAA
This sequence comes from Ostrea lurida, assembly GCA_903981925.1. Lineage (NCBI taxonomy): Eukaryota > Metazoa > Mollusca > Bivalvia > Ostreida > Ostreidae > Ostrea > Ostrea lurida. The sequence goes on from CAJDSM010023022.1 coordinate 1,150, forward strand.
TCATTAGAGCGAGCTCGCCGCTTCGCGACGCGAGCTTCGCTCTCTATAAACAAATACATGTATACCGCGCTTATTATAGATTATTCAGTAAAATATTTTGCACCATTACGAAGATCATATAATTGTAACCCTCTCCCGTAAACGTCAGAATAAAAAAAAATTGGAGAGGGCTACTTTATTGCAGCTAATCGAAGGGACACTTCTAAGATGATTTGGCTACTGCAAAAAAAATAGTAGAAGAGGGGTTTTTGTCGCGTTTCCACCCTTCGAAAGAGGAGGTTTGGGAATCATTTTTCGTCGTAACAAGTCGTAATTAATCAACATTTGGGCCCCCATGAAGAAAATGAAATTCTACAGGACACCACCAATCATATTCCAAAAGATGATTTGACTACAGGGTAAATTGTAAGAGTTCTAGGAATTATAGTTTGTTTTTATAAAAACCGTCTTTTTTCAACCCCCAAGATGCAAAGGAAAGTTCCTAAACCTTATTGCACTTCTATAGGACACCATTAATGATATTCCCAAAGTTAATTTTGCATTGCGTAAAATTCAAGGCGAAGTTTGGGGAACCAGGCCTTTTGAGCTTTTTTTTTTACACCCCACGATAAAATTGAAAATTTCGAAAACTTATTGCATATATACAGGACACAAGCTATCATATTCCAAAAGATGAAATGTATACTACTTGAAATAAAAAAGAAGAAAGTTTGACAGGCGGATGGACGGAACAGGGCAACAGCAATATACATGTATCTGAGCTTTCTTTATAAAGTGCGAGTACACAACGTATATTGCTTTCACGGCCTAATCAACAACATGATCTGACGAGTTAGGGCCATGATCTGACAAGCTTAATCATTTGTCTTCTGTTTTTCTCGACTAGTCAGATAATTAATATATTGACTTGTCGGATCATTGTGTCTACTTGTTAGATATTTCTAGGAAAGAAGATGTCGGCAAATGACAATTAATTAAAATATAATGTGAATTTTAGAAACATCTAACAAGTCGACTTAATCATCCGACAATTCATAGCAGAAATATGCCATTGTAACCTTCAAAGGAAAAGATGCACTATTTAAGAATCACTTTAATATCTTCACAACAAAATAAAACATTGTATGAATATTACAACAAATAAAAGTACTGTATATTACAGTTCATCATTCATGACATTGGATCTACCCTGACGAAATGATTTTTTTAGCATGTTGAATCTCAAAAATCATGAGACATATATATATATAAATTAGTTTGAAGGTAAATTATTATTTTATTGAAATAGTTAATGTAGGATAGATTATCCAAAATGTCACAAGTTATTCTGAAGTATAAGTTTTACATTTTACCCTAGATAACGTTTCACTACAGGTAATAATTTACTATAATTCTTCAATGTAGTAAACAGTAGATTTGTTCAATCGTCATCGTTACATGCAGTATCTTCTTCATCACAAGAACAAAGGTGCATTGGCCTGCTATGACGCATATCCTGGCCCCAAGACCATAAATAAGTCAAAATTTTAATTACTTATATCTCAAGATTGATCGCTCAGATGTTTAAAAACACTGCAGATTTTCAAAAAGAAATCAAATGCAAACAAATACTGAAAATTTTATTTATTTGTGAAAATTATTTCAAACGTTAGCTGAATTTGAAATTTTGACTTAAGTCTATTCTCAGTTTATGGTCTTGAGGCCTGGTAAATAATAACGTTACATTTGAGCAACAACATAAACTTGTTAAATTTTAAATACACACCCGATGACGTAATTAAACTAAGGCAAGTACATTCATTACACGACTTTCACAATATACGGTAATATTTCGCGTAAACAATGTACATGTACGGGTTTCGTGTCCGCGAGTACTAATTCGCCATTTTTTGCCCTTAAATTTCATCTAAATGTACGTACTACATTAAATACATGTAATGGATACAAATTCGATGAGTTTTACTACATTCATAAAGAATGTATAAATAAAAAAAACAACATATAAACTCAATCCCATGCCTTTTAAATCCACTTGGATGTTTGAATTATTAAGTGGTTCTAAAGAGCTTCATCTCAGCGTAAAATTTCATTATCTGTTACGTCATTTATTTCTGAAACTGATTCTTAATTCGCGCACCAATAACAGCCATTTTCTGTCGAAAATCTGGGTTCATGAAGGCATAAATAAAGGGATTTGCTACGTTGTAGATAAAGTACATATAAAAGATAATGACGTTAAAGGGAATAAGTTTGTGCTTCATGAGCCATGCTGGTAGAAATGCTGCAATGAATACCAGAGCGACAACAGATAACATCAAGGCTGTTTTAATGTTGTTTACACGGATCCGCTCTTGCTTAAGACGGAACGTAGATGTAGCATCCGATTTCCTGTGGTTTTTCTTTTTCTTCTGTCGTGATTTTGGTGGGGTGTCGTTCAACTTTGGATTCGCTGGACTTCCGTTGTTTTGTTTTATCATGGGACAATTCAAATTAGCATCTTTATCGGAGTCCTCGGGAACAGAGGTATTTTGGGTTTCCTGGCTAACGTAAATGAAATCGGTATTTTCGGGTTCCCCTAAATGTGATTTACTAAATGTGCAGCATGGGAAAGACTCGGTCCTGAGTCGTCGTTGTCGTCGAGTTAGGATGAAATGGTAGATGATTACATATAGAATGATGACCACAACCCCACATGTGGCATAAATTGATGCGTGAATGGTATTATACACCGTATAAAATGTTTCTCCCAACATCTTGGTATTTCCGCAAAGTAAAACGGGATCTGGAAAGTGTTCTTCTTTAAGCGCAATTAGCATCGGGTCATCCGGTGACAGAAGTTCTTCCATGGCTTTTATTTCTAGTGTCATGTTTGTCTCGTTTCTGTACGATTTCTGTTCAATAACTCCAAAGTTTAAACAGCTCACAAACCCAATGATAAGTGCGAGAACGCTAAGTGAACAAACAATCACCTTGGCTCTAAACTTTGTCATGATCTGGATGAAAGGCTTACATATACAGTAATAGCGGTCCACAGCAATAGCTACCATCACAAATGCCGAAAATGGTATGGTTGAGGTTACCAAGAAATGGTAGGCTTTACACAATGGATCATAAGGCACCTCGAATAGCAACAGTTCCATTGCCGCCGTAGCAGGAATAGTCACGAGACAGGAAGTAAAGTCGATCCCTGCCAGCGTTAATATGAATATCGTCGAAGTCATTTTTGGCTTCAACATAGAAAACCCGTACAAAACAAGTGCGTTGCCGGACACTCCAATGACCGAAAAAACAATGAGCATCACAACAGCTGCATATTCAGAATTTCCCAAAGTCCCGAGGCCGTTCATCATAGACTCCCCGCCTCCTGGAATCCCCACCGCATCCGAATCGTTTGACATTTTGTTACCTAACCTACAAGTGAACAAGAAAAGTACATGAGAATTGTCCAAATGAAAATGTGTCGAGCCTCAACAAATTAGATAGTCTTTATATGTCAACACGAGCTCAGCATGCATGAATTCACAAAATAAATCCATTGACACTTCATTTTGTTGTTGTAAATTCCATTACTTTAACTGAGCATTGCAGAAGAAGGTCTAATCATTGCGGGAGTAAATGGATCTGCTACTTATATATTAAACAAAGGCATGATTGTTATGGGCGTGTCAGCTTTCTTGCAAAACAATGACTAAGAGTGTACCTGCTTGTTACGATGCGATGATTGAGGATCTACCGTCACATGATTAAAATAATTTGTCGCAGGTTATTCTCACCTAGCAAATAATAATTCTAGGCACTTTGATTCCATTATCAGATAGATTGTCGGTAGCTATAGAGTGAATGCACGCCAGAATTGAACTTTGAAAAGGCTTGTTTATCATCCCCTACTTCGTTAAGAAAACAAAGCACAATATTTGTATGCCACTCTCACTTCAGTAAAGACCTATTTCATCATTGTATTCGACGCTTGCATGCGCGTTACAATATTTAACAGTAAGTATCGGACTCAATATTTCACCAGGAGTTCCACGTGGTGGGGTTGGCAATAGAGGTACATTGTATTTTGCACACAATCACTCGGGGCATCTAAACAACCCCCATAATTATATACCCCATCCCCGGTTCTGAATTTACTGGATCCGTCACTGAAGACCCATATCATAAGATCGGTCAGCAATTCGTATTCGACGCCTGCGCGTAACAATATTTCTAACGAAAATTTTAACAGTAAGTATCGGACTCAATATTTCACCAGAAGTTTCACATGGTGGGGTTGACAGTAGAGGTACAACATTGTATTTTGCACACATCACAATGTACAATCACTCGTGGCATGGATCATCCCTAACTCTCTCTCACACACACACACCTTATTAGTCCCCTACCGGTTTTTAACCGGAGGGAACTATAGCTTTCTTTTGTGTCTGTCTGTCTGTCCCCATTCTGTCCCGTTGGTTTTCCAGACTTTTTTTCTTTACTGCCTTGCAGATGATTCATTTGATATTTGGCGCATTGCTTTGCCATACCAAGTTACAGATCAAGTTCGAGTTTGGTTTCGATCCATTCATTTTCACTGAGTTATGGCCCCTTGGACTTAGAAAATTTCATAAATTATCAGTTTTCCGCACTTTTTTCTCACTGCTTGCAGATATTCATTTGATAATTGGTACATTGCTTTGCCATTACCAAGTCACAAGATCTAGTTGAGTTTGGTTTTAATCCATTCATTTGATTTGTTTCATACCCTTTGTACCTGATCATTTTCCATACTAGATTTGAAACGACGGGTAACCCCCGTTTAACCTTTGTTTCGACTACGGGCTCACGGCGGATGTGACGGTCGCAGAGGATGCTTACTCCTCCATCGAACACCTGAATCCTGCCTTAGCTTTATGTCGAAGGTCCGTGGTTGCCCTACACTTCGATTTTGTATGTGTTTTGGACTATGAATACGTTTGATACTTTGTTACCTTTCGCCATTTTTTTTTTTATTTTTAACTGAGTTATGGCCCTTGACTTAGAAAATTCATAATTCATCAAGTTTTTCCGCAACTTTTTCTCTCACTGTTTGCAGATATTTCCTTTGATATTTAGTACAATTGCTTTGTCATAACGGAAAAAGTTTACAGATCAGTTCGAGTTTTGGTTTTAATCCATTCAATTTTTCACTGAATTATGGCTCCTTGGACTTAGAAAATTTCAAATAAATTATCCGCTTTCCGCACTTTTTCTCTCTCACGACTTGTTTGCAGATATTTCTTTTGATATTTGGTCATTGCTTTGTCATACCAAAAGTTTACAGATCAAGTTCAAGTTTGGTTTCAATTCCATTACATTTATTAACTGAGTTATGGCCCTGGACTTGAAAAATTTCATAAATTATCAAGTTTTCCAGCACTTTTTTCTCCAACTGTTTGCAAGATTTGATATTTGGTACATTCCTTTGCCAAATAACACGTTACAGAATCAAGATGAATTTGGATTTGATCTATTCATTTCACTAAGTTATAGCCCTTGTCCATCCTGGCTCACCAATATTCCCTTTTCCATAAGTATAATGAAATGATAGCCCTACATAATGAAATTAGGTAATTGTTGCGGTCCAATAATATTGTGTGGGGACTATGTATGCTTGCAGTGCAATACTCTCAGAATGCTTGTTTATTTTCTGATCTGGGCATTACAACTGTAATCGTTTTCGGCGATTTTAAGAAGAAATGTAATAATTGATATTTCGAAACAATATCGTACCCCAACCTGTGTTTACACAACAAACAGTAAACTCTACAATTAGCATCTGTCATGGTGTATAAACTTAAAGTGTTTCGTGAAATCTTCGAACACATTCCCACCTCTGGTGTGTCCAGGGGTCTGTGTTTGCCCAACTCTTGTTTTTGTATTCTATTTAGGACTTACGAGATTGGTCACTGTTCTTTGCCTTTACATTCGACAGTAGATTTTTATCATTAAAAGCGAAAAACAAATATTTGAGGTAATCGTGAATCAGTACCTTTATTAAATATTTTCACCTCTTGGTTTGATCACTGATCCGAAAAAATAAAGTACCGGGTGGGGGCAAGGCGTGTGGTTTAATTCCGATCATTCTAACGAACTGCTGATGTATAATAATAAAAATCTATTCACAAAAAGTGCAGATACTGGCCACTTTCTCTGAATTTTAAAACAGCCTTCCACGAATATCAACTGACTGGATCTTATATGTATATGTACGAATTTGAGTTTTTATGACATTTGGTGCAATTGGGCCAAATATATATATACATGTATTATAAGCAATAGTATAAATTATGTACCTTATGATCGATAAAAGTCTGCTGATTTGTGTTGTATTCTATTTGGGATTTCCAAAATTGATCACTGTTCGTATATATACATTTAAGATACTTGGGAGGAACTCTGGTTTATTTATTCTGCATGTGATTGTTTGCCATAAAAGTGGACCTATACATAGCGCACAGAGCCAAAGCAGTGAGGAATCCCGGTTACGAGGCAAACGCTCTCCCACTGAGCTTCCGCGACCTTGCATTGTACACGTACTTTATACAGATACATCTCTAACTTATGGAGGACACAATTTAAACAATAGTCAGTAAAGGATGGATTGGAACGCGATTCCACACTACTTACATGTAAGAATGAATGCTACACCACGGATAAAAAATGGTGGATATGTACAACTATATTTTGAAATTAAAAACTATCAAATTTACTTTCTTTGGTCAAAAAATATAGTTTTTGTAGAAAGTATAATCGGGAGAGAGAAAAAAAAACCAAACAGCAGTCGACGCGCTACTGAGCTACATATATGTAGATACATATAAAATGGCGAAGTAACAATGTATTAAACGTAATCATAGTCCCAAAAACACATGCAAAATATATCGGGTGTAGGGCAACACGGACCTTCGACGAAAGTGAAGGCAGGATCAGGTGCCATGGAGGAGTAAGCATCCTCTGCTGACCGGTCACACCCTCCGTGAGCCCGTAGTCGAAACAAAGTCAACGGGGTTACCCGTCGTCAAATCCAGTACGAAAATGACAGTCTAACAAAGGGTAGGAAACAAATCAGTCAACATATGACTTAGTGATAATGTGATAATACATGTAATTAAATTTTAAAGGAATACTAGACAAATATTGCTGATATCTATATTTCCATCCATGTTTTAAAGGGAGGTCAGCCATTATGACAATGTAGCATACATCCTTAATATTTTAACACAAACGTTGGGTAGATGACACAAGTCTAGGTTGTTACACTCGGTCAGTTTTGAGGAAATATTACTTAGAGGGAAATCTAATTAATTAAAGACGCGCTTGTACATGTAGAGGTATTGAACAAGAATTTATTTTTGTTAGAAAACTACATAGTTGTGTTGAACGTTGTCAATTTTAGGAAAATATTTTACACACGGGGCTCTTGAATTGGTTTGTCTATTTACCTACTGTCACTATATGTAATATTTTTTATCAAATTTTTCTCGTTAGACGGGAGGTATTAAGGTACAGCGATGTCTGCCCATTTGAGGTTGTTTTTTTTTTGTCCGTATATAAGGTTTTCTGTTTTCTATTTTATTGGCCGTTTGAGGTTTTCTGTTTCTATTTTTTGTTGTTCGTATATGAGGCTTTCTGTTTCTATTTTATTGTCCGTTGGTGGTTTTGTGCTTCTATTTTATTGTCCGTTTATGGTTTTCTTTTTCCATTTTTATTTGAAACTATTAATTGTTATGTACATGTAGCTGCTTTTGGTCACTCTAGATTATGTTGCAATTTTCCCCCCATTTTGACTTCTCTTAATTATCTTGCAGTTTTGTCTTTTCATGAATGTTATATGAAGGGTACATAATTTGTCCGGATAGCTCCTCCCACGGTTTCAAATGAGGACCTTATTATATGGGTATTGAAGATGTGTATTTGGCAAGGATTTTGATTTTCTTCACTTTCGAGAAAAATACGTTTTGAATTTAGTCAGGTTTGAGGAAAAATTACACAGTATTCTGAGAGTACATAATTTGTTTAACTCTTCCCACAGTTTTCACATGAAAACTTTTCATATTTCACAGAGTGTTTGTATAGGTATTGAAGATATGTTTATTCCAAGCATTGTGGGAGGGGGGGGGTACATATTACTGAAATTAGCTTTGAGGAAATATTATAAACTGGGTGCATGGTTTATCCTTTTAAACCCTTCTCACAGTTTGTTTGGGTATATTGAAGACATACAAGTAAGAAATATTCTAATATTCTTTTCTTTTCTTTTTTTGACCCCGCCGAGTATCAGCGGGAGCTCTGTAGTAATCAGCTTTTCCGTCCATCTGTCCGCCACAAACAGTTTTCGCATGATTGAAACTTTAGGACAGTATAAATATCCAAAGAGGTCAGGTCCTTTTCGATTTTGGAAAATTTCTGATTATATGGAGCTTTTTTCATTAAAAAGTAAGTTTTCACATGATAACTCAAAAGGGCTTGCACCAATTAATAGGAAACTTTAGGGCAGTGCAAATATCCATTGAGGTCAGCTCCCTTTCAATTATGGAAAATTTCTGGTTTTATATTTCAGAAATATGGAGCTTTTTTTCCATGAAAAGGGGTGTATTCCAAGTTTTGCACAATAATTGCAAAACACTTTCACTAATCAGATTGAAACTTTCAGAAAGTGTTTATCTCCATAAAAGCAAGTTCCCTTTTGATTTCGTTTTAAATTTCTGATTTTCCATTTCCGAGTTATGGAACTTTATTCATAAAAGAAGGGGTGTAACTCAAAATGTTTGCAAAAATTTATATGAAAGATTTGGAGAGTCCCCTCGCAACTAGTTGTGGAGAGGAAATAGCATCACTGCTGTGAGTCCA
>CAJDSM010023023.1:61-27859 GCA_903981925.1 Ostrea lurida
GGGGTGTATCAAGGGGATGAAAAACAGGAGAATGCGAGATAAGTAATTTGGAGAGTGTAGCTCTGTCTAAGGAGTTGCAAGGATGAGTACGTCGATCATAAAATCACCTAATCAGAATTTTAAACCAATGAAGAATCGGCGACTAGGTGATCACGTGATATATAAAATTATAATGAATTAGACCATCACTTCCTAAAATGTATTTTTTATAACCTCTGAAATTCGATTATCATGTATGTTTGTGATTGTTAGGAGTGTTTTATTAGTGATTGGGTCAAGTTTTGGTTATGCGGCTGGGGAGGTCTTAGTAAGGGTAACGATAGTAATATTTGTGAAAACCTATTCATTCCTCAGTTCCTATGTTTTATTATTAACTATTATTATGTACGACATAATGGCTGAGGGTGATACGTTTGAGACTTATTTCAATTGTATTGAGACATGCTAATACCACCTAACCTCCCCAGCATGCCGTAAAATGTGTCATTTATATTATGTGAATAATGACTTGCAACCACACCATCCACTATTCATTATTTCACCCTCATTATAGAGCAAAAAACTATGCTGCGGAAATTGACAGCCTATAAGGCTATTATTTTGAAAAAGAAGTTGGAATATAAGGTCAAGGTCATTATTTATTTCCTTTACAAGTATTTTAATCTTTTTTTATATATATGTATTGTAAGAAGACATCATTATGTATCTATTTCATGTAATGATTGATCTGTATTCCTTATGTTTTGTTTACACCAACAGACGAATGGAGTTTAAATGAATAAATCTTGAGTAAATTCTAAGTGCAAAAAGGTCATGTTTAAAACACTAGCTCGAAAACAAGCATGAAAACCCAAATTTTTCTTTTTAATTTCCCAATGCTCTTTCAATGTTGAAATCAAAAATACACTTCCCAAAAAATTGACATCACTTTAAACCTCACTCTAGAACCTTTTTAAATAATTCATGTGCTGATTTGAAATAGTTGCGTGCATGGAGTAAGAAAAGCATGGTGTTCGTGTTCGTTGGTATTTAGACACCAATGTTAGACAAAACTTCTAAGGTATTCATTCAACACAAAAACGTAAATACCAGCAATTCGTGTCCTTTGCACAATAACGAATGATGATGATTTATCGGCCTTGTATGAACAAACACCCCTGATTGTTCAATATCTAGCAAATTCTAAGTAAATCATCTCTCTCTCTCTCTCTCTTCTCGCTCTCTCTCTCTCTCTCTCGTGTCTCTCTCTCTCCCTCTCTTCCCTCCTGCTCTCTCTCTCTCTCTCTCTCTCTCTTAAACTCTTAAAGAAAATATTAAACAACAGTATGTTTGGTAACGACTTATATTTTCCCGATAAAATTCATAGACTGAGTTTATAGGCGCAAAACGCTCGTACTTTGGCGGGTATGTCGTCTACATACGTCTTTGAAGTAACTGAATGAAAGCAAAATCGATAATTTGACCCAGTTTTAAATATTTCAACTTTTCCAAATGATGTGAGGAATCGATTAAGATTCACGTGTTCGAGTGTCCTAGATCTTTCTGTAACTTATGTCTGATAAAGATGGTTTTAATCTTAGACAAGTGCTTTCCTAATTATGTGCCTCGATAGGAGTAGTAGTTTACTGAGTGCAGATGTTTTGCAATTATGATGGTTTAATGATAGATTAATATATATAATGTTATAGTTATCATCACCGGTTCAAAAAGCATCAATGCTGAAAAGGTAAATTTGAAAATGTTAAAGCATTCAAACGTAACTGCAAAATTTTCCTTCATTTGGTCATTTCTAGCTTTGCACAATGACGTCTATCCACATGCACCAGACCTCTCATATGAACTTTGTCATTCGACTTGTCTTTCCAATACCACCGTCAACACAGCCTCGGCAAGGGAGCGATGATAGAAAAATGTTGGAATAGGTTTCCAATCAGATTTGAGCATCCATCGTCAAAATCAATGATACACTATATATAACATGGGCGCTGAAATACTGACGAGGCGTTCTGCTTAGGTGTTGTGACGAGAGCATAATGATTAAAATGTGCAATCAAGTACCGTGAGCCCGGAAATCGGTTAATCTGCCGTTTTAAGGTAAGACGATGATTCTAAAGCATAATCCACGTGTTTTTGGACAGATATTGTATTAAACTTTTTTTTTCTTTTTTAGAAAACCCATCATAAATTAAACTACTACTTACGATTGTCTCCGCTATTCAACTTGCAACTTTGTTTGGATGTTGAATGCACTAAATATATATCAGAAATGTAAAGGACAATGGTGATGCAATAGTATGACGAATGTAGAACTAATATGACGAATTAACGTAGCAAGATGATTTTCAACCCATTCTTAAAATTTCATAAACAATTAAAAAAAAAAGATTTTTAATCTCACCAACCAAAAAAAAATTATCAATAATGGTTGAAAGCAATCAAAACAATGATATTTGTTTTGTACACTCTGTTTCTTAGTGATACAGGGGGGGAAATGATTTTTTTTTTGGTGTGCACTATATGAAATCCTACGAGTCATAAATTTTAATAAATGATAATTTTAAACAATGAAAATATTATTTTTTTTTTTGCGTATACAATCTAATTATCGCACTTATTTACGAAAACAATTTTTTATTCATTGTGGTACAATAATAAACAAAGATCAATATCAAGTTAAAGCAGAACGAAAATAATGCAATAGTGATACCAACAATGTGGAATGAGTGCGTGTGTGACCAATGCCGATACACATCAGGACGTCTAAATTACCATACATACGTCGGTGCCAATTAATAATGACTTTGCTTAAAGCTGGAAATATTAATTAAAACTGGGATTCGTTGAGCACAAAGAGGAAGGAAGTATCAAAACAAGACATTTGCATCATTATATTTAGGACATAAACTCTAGAGGGTTTATTAACATGTCTATTGTAATGAATGTTATTGTAGCTGCTTAATGTATCTGGTACAATGTACTTGGCATTGGATATTGGATTTTATTTGATTTTGTGTATTTTAGTGATTCATTAAAGGATAATAATCAAGGTTTTCTTACTTAGACGAGGTGCGGATGAGAGTGTTCTAGAGAAATTAAAAACTATGTTAGCAAAACTCAATATCGATAATCAGTGGTCAGCTCCAAAAGTATTTGCATTCAATTATAAGCCTAATTAGATTGTACAAAATCAGTATTGCTTTGAACATCTGTTATCGAGTCTACCCGAGAGTCAATGGTAAAACACTTTTTCTACCAAATACGACATCCATTATCATTAGCTGTGAATAGCAATCGCCTCGTGTATTGATCCTAATTTGTGTATGTTTTAAAGACAAGAACAATAATTCCCATTGCTTGCGTCTTTCTTAAGACGAGGAACTGTTAATGTCTATTTAAGCTGGTGTTCAATCTGGGAATCTTGTCCTCGACGTAATATGTCTGTTGAAGACGGGGACGGCGAGTGTGGTAAAACTAAATTATTTGTGCTATGAAATAAGAACACAGTGCGCTTGGTTTAACAGATAGTTGCTTTAATGTCATCGAATTAAACGAGGCGTGTAGAGCTGGAAATCGAATAGATGCAATGTAATGATATATTTATCATGCAAATGCTTGTCTCTACTGATCATGAAATGCTTAATCTGAAGATCCTACGAAAACGAGCTTCAATTTGTTCTTCAGCCATCTAAGCAGACGCATGGAGAAAACATATTTATCAAATGTCGAAATAAATGAAGAATTATAATTTAGATATAAATATCAATAAAATGAAAATATCAAATATTTCCTGAAAGACATTTTGTATATCAATGAGGGGGGATTATTCCTCGTAGGCCCGATAACTATTTTGTGTATTGAATTCAGAAAACAAATTTATCAGTGCTGTCACTTTCATAAAAGGTAGTTCATCCCTTGTACAAAATGTTCACCAAGTATGCATTGATACAGATAATTCAATATAGAAAGGGCGCACTGATAGATCTGCGGAAACGTCTCCCCGCATCATATCTCATCCAAGATGAAAAGGACTTTGAGCGATCGGTATTAGTCCAATGATCAATTTTAGAATTTTCCAGATCTACATACCGTCATCATACCTAGGAAATCAATTTGAGGGATTATTTTTTTCTCTGCGACAAGAAAGAACCTTTAATGATTTTCCCTTCACAACTTGTTCCGCATGAACGTTCTTATCTAGTGTTTTGGAGGAAACGGAGTAATTTTATTATAATTTTCCAATCTGAAATTCACGAAGACAAATGAAATCTTATCAGGATAAAGAACAATGAGTTTTCTCATGCAAAGAGTCCTGCTCTTTTTTTTTTAATTAAGATTATACTATTGGGGATCATCTTAGTAAGACTAACACTCAAGTTAATTCCTTTGAGAAAGTACAAAAATATCAATACTCTTAAAAAAAAGAAAATGATTTTGTAGGATACTCAACCTTGGTATTTATGGAAAAAATTAGTCTACACTACACATGAACGTTTGCCGGCATATCAAATCTCAGAATCCGAAGGCGCTTAATTTCATTTCCTTCTAACAATTACCGTATAATTAAATTTTACTTTAGGCATTGCCAAAATGATTATCACTGACGTCCCCGTGAGTTGAATTTCGGCTTTAGTCAATAGTAAATATGTTTACAGTTTCACTATATTACTACGAGGGTTGTCCCAGAAAAACGCGAAACGAAGTAGGTTTCTTCCATGACGCCGAACGTTTTTTTAGATATTCATTAAACTGTTCACCAAACTTTACTCTAAATTTTCCCTATTGTTAGTGGAGTATAATCGAATTTCACAACAAATAATCAAGGTTTTGGTTACTAAACAAAATAAAAAACTAGGTCAAATTTAAAAGGTGCAAATATCAGTATCGGCGCACCGATTTTTGCACGTTCGAAAAGAGCACTTCGGTTGAAAATTTTGCTCTATTTTTATTTGACAAACATTATATTTTAAATATTATAATCATAATAATTTATGGTCTAAACAAACATTGTCAAAATAATTTATTAAATAATGAATCGTCAAAATAAACATTTTATGACGTAATTACGTACAAACTACCTCCGTTAGAAATTTTCAAAAATGGGCAACGTCGGATTATGATGCGGCGCACCGAATGTATAATCAATACTGTTTGAAGCGAGTTTGCCCCAATTTCAAACAAAAGAAAGATGTAAACGATAGAACGTCACAAACATGTGTCTCGGACATTGGTACAACATGACCCAAAAGGTTTAAGGATGATTGGAGTGTAATCCTATGAAGAGGCGCGTGGTACTGACAAAAAGAGACAGAAAACTAAAAAATAGGGTGATGGAGCATCTAGATTTTGCATTCTTTCTGCATTAAAAATCATTTTGTGAGGAAAGGGTTTTTACCTGACTGAAATTCGCCGCGAAGTATCACAATTCCGACATCTCTAGTTCAGAAACGTTTTTAATGCATGGATGAAGCGATATAAGAAATGTTTTTCACATATTGGAGGGTATTTGAGAAATATGAATATGACGTTAACAGACATCACGAAGTTACGTTTTGACGTCGTCAGCGTTGCGCCGCAGCTATTATGTAAACTGTTATAAGTGATAAAAATGTTATTTACAGACAAAATGCATTAAAATTTCACAGCGAATTCAGAAAATGATCATTTGTTGTTGTACCAAGTATAAAGATATTAGAATTTTCACAAAAAATATATAAGATTTCTTATATTGGCAGCTACCGAAATACTGTTTTGAAATGTACATGTGAGGGTTAAATGTATACCTTTTCACAACTCAATACAAACTACCAATTTTAAAGGTTTTTATGAGTGAAATATTCGTGCCATAATAATTCCTTTCAATTAACTCTTTTATGGTACTTTATATACTGATTTTAACTACAGATTAATACTCCGTTTACCTGATCTAGATAAGAGTATGAGACCAGTTAACAGGGGATACATACTCACCCTAGGCACCTAATTCTACTTCATGTGTAGGCAGAGGACCGTGCATGTCTATAATCTCATTTCTGTATTCTTTACAGAATCGTGACCCTCTCTTCGTAATCTTAATCCTTTTCACCAAATTGTAAATGGGTGCATCTATATGGTTGACGAATTACGAAAAATGAAAGAAGCCATATTTATTTATTAACTAAATAATTTTTTTTTTCAACTCACGTGAACAAAACATATTCACTAATTTCTTGTTTATTTCGGTCTGATAAATTAATATATAAAATATGATATAATGAAAAGTCTTAGTTAAATCTGTGATATATTGAAATTAAAGACAAGCTCACATGTACATGTAATGGAATGATGTGGAGTTTGAGGTTTTCGAATGATTCTCTTGTCTTTTAAATTCTAGTCCTCGTAACTTTTTTTAAAATTAGTTATTATTGATTATTAGCAGTTACATGTATCACATCTGATGTCGTTGATCAATTAATACCATGTATTCTTGCCATCGCAGGCAAACTGCTACTTTCAACACGCATACCCCACTCGAATATGCAGGACTCGCGAAGTGCGGTCAGGGAACACTAAATTGCTTATCCTCGCGGACATTTTGTTCATTGCAGTAATTTCATTACGTGACAAATCATTTAGATTGCGATGACTTTGGATAAGTACTTCTTATAATTTATCTATCAAAACAAAATTGTTTTCGATCGTCATGTACATACCCCGAACCTTGTTTACAGTATTTGATCTATATGTTGAACATGGTTTGCAATATTTATGAACAATTTTTGGGCGCATCAGCTTGGTGAATTATTGCGCACAGACGAAGCTTACAGCGAATATGATTGCAATGCAGTTATGTTTGTGAAGAATAGTCAAGTAGCTAAGCGATAAAAAGTGGGGGATACGAAGTTCGATCCTTGCTAACAAAGGTGCGAGACTTTAAAAAGTAGGGAAAAGACTGGAGATTCCAAAGTTTCTTGTGGAAAATAGATGGAGGATAAACGTATATTTATTCCTCCCTTTGGAGAGGAGATTCCTATGAAGCCCTCTAGGAACTATCAACTTTAAATGTTTCTGCGTAAGCGCATATCATATTAACATCTCTTAAAAGCATTCGACTCGTGATAATGAAATTGTATCTTCAATTAAAAAAAAAAACGAGAGAGAAAAAGTAGATTTTTTGCAAAATTATCATGCGAGTAATGCCAACTTCTGCTGGATACAGCTTATCCGATTCTTTCCGGAAAAAAATGTAGATAATGACTTGCAGATCTGTGCTAGATAGTGTCCTTAATTAGCGATCAAATGTTTTAATGGTTTAATTTTGTATGATAGTTCTTAACCATTTTTGTTAAAATGTTGGGATACCTTCTTGTATCGGCATTCTTCAAAGCACACAATCTCATTAGTGGACTATTTCATTTTTAGTAAGCATATAGTAAAAGTACATGCTTTATTCTTTGGTTATTCAGAATATTGTGAACCAGACATTAAGTGCATGGATTAAATGTTAACACACGCAGTTTGATTGTACATTGTATTTTACCTGTTGATATTCCAGACATTCTTTTGCTATCCACCACACATTTCCTTCATCATGGTTTAATGCTTTATAATATGGTTCTGCATTAGCAACATTAAATCAAAACGTTGATCGTCATATAACGTTTTTATTATTCTGTGTAAATGTATACACACACACACACACTTGTTCAGTTCATTTATTATCCATATGACATAAGAGGTACAGTATATTAATTATATAGATAGATATAAGCAGAGGTACTGTAAAATAATACATCAGTGACAAAAATATTACACTGCGTTTTTGCGTGGTGGGAAAAAAGACAGCATATACTTTTTGTAATGCATGTCACTTGGACATACACCGTTTCGTAACCGCAATAATGTTACACGTAATAGTTAATTTGGTTATTCTTGAGATTCGTTTGTTGGCTACACTCTATGAGACATTCTGCGAGGTTATGTTTTTATTACACACCCGTTTCCGACGGACTGTATTATGGTATAGACTCTACTCCACCAGGTCATATCATTGACACTGTAAAGCTTAGGACTATCAAACCAGGTAAAATAAGGCACCCCCCGGGGGGGGGGGGGGGCAGTTATGTCGTGATCCCAAATTTTGTCATTGTGTCCTCCCTCTGGAATTTTCAAATCATGTTCGGACTACAGCTGTATATCTTGCACACGATGAGGGTCATTATAATCAAATCTAGTCATTTAATGAACAGTTGTATGGTTATAGCTCTATCAAATAGGGTCTTCTGATAGAGACTTCTATCATAATACATGTACACTAATAGGCAATACCGCCGTATTGAGGGTGCCCTAATGTAACATTGTCAGCACTTTCTATGGCACGCAAGAACTTAATAAGTTTTGAGATTACTTTGATAGATTTTATGTATAATACTTTGATTAGGCCGCGGAAGTCCCCTGAAGAATTTCATAAAATGCTGAGATTAAGAAAAGAACGACTACTTTCAATTTTCGGATTCACTGGTTTTTGTCAATACGGAGTTATGGGACTTGAGAATTGTTTGCGCTACTCTCTATGGCATGTGATATCTTTAAGTCCAGAAAAAATGTGATTACCTGACTATGTCCATTGCGGAACCCTATCTAACCTGTCATTGTGGCTACATGTGACAGCGTTACAGCTTGTACATGAATGTGGAATCCTAGAATTTGAGAAAAAAGGTTATTAACTGGGTATATGCCTGCTCAGGGTCTTAATATAAGCTCGGTCCACTCTAGAACACGCAGATCATTCCCCGATATTCAGTCAATAGCCCACATTTTCTTGACATTTTTTGTGTCGTCTGCTTTATACCACGCTATTTTAGGATCACTTCGTCCGTTGTCTGTCACGTCTTTTATATTATTAGAATGTGTGACGCTTGTTAATGTCCAATGCTCACTGATGCCTTCCATGATACGTATGCTAGAGAAAACTACCATAGAATTACAACTTCAACGTCGCTTTTGATGCCATGTACAACAAACGACGGTAAATATTAGAGAAAACTATTTTTAAAAGAAAAAAACCAAAAACAAAGACATTTCCATTTCAGCGTATTTGAATGAAGCTGGACATTTCAAAGTCGAATGCTGCTACCCTGAGCATACGAATTTGTTTGCTCCTGTGAAGTTTGTATAACTATTAGCAGGATAAACAACCCTCAGCATATGCATATTACATTTACTTGTACGCTTAATAGATATATCAGCGGAGAAAATTTATAGAGATCTACCAGGAGGTGATTTCAAACACAGAGCAGATGGGCTTCGTGTTTTGAGTTGGTTTCCCCGTCATTCACGAGGAATTTACTAAACAGCACTTCCCACTGAGTCTCTCTCAGATCTCGATCACTAAAGCTATTTCCAGGAGGAAAACCAACATGATATTAATTCCGTCACCTACATGAGAATGCAAATGTTCGCACAAATTTTCTTTTTACGTTGTGTGTTTGTTATCTAATTTGATTGTTTGTATTTAGTTTTACGTTCTTTTTGAGAAGGCTTCACTCGTGTAAATACGTCACCAACTTAAGGTGAAATGCCACAAATTTTGTCCCATGCATGGCGTATTGATAAAGGTTTTTATTGTAGTGACAGCGCCTACCGTGACACGATACTGCTGGTTAATCCCTAGATATCACTACTGTCCCTTGTAAAGGTGCGCGCTTGGTTAGGAACAATCGCTTAGCATTGGTGCGGATCAAGTATCGAACTCGGGAGGCCCGGTTGCGAAGTAAACGCCCTAACCACCAGGCCATCGCCACCGGTCTGTAATATAGTATGAATTGTTGTAATACCAGTTGGTATTTGCTGGTGTCATACTGTAAATCTTGTACTTGCTACTTCCACATCACGGGAACGTTTCTATAAAATATGGAGATATTTATATGCCACTTTAATTTCAAAGATCCCAAACAACGTTCACTATCCCTCCATAATTTTATCTCGTATTTTTATGTCCATCAATGCAAATTACGGCATTGTTCCCAATTTCAACAGACTAGTCAAACTGGTTTGGGTAGGATTTCCATGCAACAACTGATGTACATCTAAAGTATGCATGATTTTTAATGCATCACAAATATGGTTCTTCCTTTAAAGGGACATGGACACGTTTCGAGCTAATAATGTTTAGATTTTCATTTTTAATGTTTACAATGCTCACTTAGGGTAATTCTAATGGTCAGCAGGGTAATTCTAATGGTCAGCAAAAGTTTGAACGTCATTTGTTGAGTTATAAATGAGATACAGCACTTACAATTCTTCGCTATGCAAACAAGGCTCGAGCCATGTTTTTGTTTGGTTTCTATTGTTTCTCACACCTCATTTTGTTTTAAACATGGTATTTTCTGTGAAGCAATTTTTATGTAAATAAAAACAAGGCTCGAGCCTTGTTTACATAGCAAAGAAATGTAAGTGCTATACCTCACTTGAAACTCAACAAATGACATTAAAATTTTGGCTTACCATTAAAAATACCATAAGTGAGCATGTAAACCATTAAAAAATGAAAATCTAAACATTTTTTGCTCAAAACGTGTCCATGCCCCTTTAATCGTCGAACAACGACTGTATGCAAGTTAAAATACATGGGACTTATGAAAATGATAAATAGGGGTAATTTGCTAGCATTACTTCCCATCAATGGGATGACCATTGGACAAAGGGTTTTCTAGTTATCAGTCGGACAGCAATTACTATAGTTCACCGACCTTTAACCCGGGTGTCATTAATGACCATCTACCAATTATGACCAACTTGTGTATTGAATTGAGTTTGATGTCAATCAAAGGGTTCGCTAGATGAAAACCAATGTGCCCTTTCTACATTGAAGTGAAGGGATAGGGACCAAAAATTAATTTTTCGTATCGAGATTTCCTTGCACTATACATGTACTTCTCACGAAAACAGTAAAAATGAGTAAACACGACTGAAAACAAATCACAGTCGTCAGTAAATGTGTCTAGTTCACAAAGCGTTTTACATATCTATGGAACTGATGCCCATTCCAATGTACCACAAGCAACGAATGGGATTCCAGTTTTCAATAGATCGATGATGGAGAGAAGCGATAACAAACAGTAAATCTTTACTAGTATTTATTAAGAGGTGTAAATCATTTAATGACAATATAAAATGCAAATATAAAGCTATGTTGACATGAAAAGTGCGCTTTTGGTACTAATTTAACATATTGGTCACATAAGAATAGTTTAATAATCCGTATTTATGTATTCAAGACGAAAACTACACGAATTATTAGAGTTAAGTTTCCCTCGTGCTATTACATTGCGTTGTTGGCGCACGGTGACTCGGCTTTTCCCTGCCAACGTTTCTCATAATTACTGTGTTTCTATAGCACTATGATTAAACACATAGTGTCATGAATCTCTTTATATTCATTTATTGTGGTGCAGCAGGCAATTTTCTCTTCTCGAATTCCTGAAAAACCGGTCTCCTAGTGTTTGATATTCCATTAATCATGTACTTCTGGCCAACACGACCTCCTATAACTGTCTGAATGAAAACTAACTCCCCAATGCTCTATGTTAATACCTACAACGTTTAGCCAGGGTTTTGACAAAGGAATATTAAAGGCAAGCAGAGGAAATTTCTTTAAATCATTCTGCTATTTGCAGTTCTGTCACTGACGAAATGATATTGCAAGATATTGAAGATTTCAAGATACATGTATCAGCACTTGTACCCAAGTTATGTATATACCGTTAGATTTTCTTGTCCATTCTGTCCGAGGAAGTTTTTCGTTTTTGATAAAGATTTAGTAATATCCCTACGTCCATGTATTTACACACTTTGAAATGCTAGTACATGTACATGTATACTACATGTATGACCTTTATCATAATGTTGCAAGATTAATTATTTTTTCAAATAAATAATCTGCAATAGTTTTAAATAACTAAAACAGAAAAAATTAAAACCATTGAATATTGATTATCATTGTAAGACATAGAGCAGCAAATGTATCTTGTATACATGCATAGGAAGAGTATACTACTCTTATTGTTGCAACTCATCGAAATTTTCTGTTTTGGTCATTCTTGGTTTGCATCCCTTAATTTCAGTCGAAATAAATTAAATAAAACACACCACGGGGTATACTAGTATTAGTGAACATGTTTTTGGTTTCGAAATGAAAAAACAAAAACAAACAACCCCAACCCTATTTGTTTCAACTTTTCTTTCTAATTTGTAGGAATTTATCCTTATGTAAGGTAACTTGAAAAAAAAGAAGAAAAAACAAGAACACGCCATCGGGAACTTTGCAGTGTACAGTGTATTAATGTTTCTACGATTCGCAACAAAATTGCTTGTAATACGAGTAATTCAGATAAAAACTGAATAGTAGCAGTATGACATCGATTGATTTTTGTTTTCTAAATACGACGGGTTTATTTCGACAACCAAGAAAATAAAACGGATGAAATTATAAAACGTCATGATTTCTTTCTGCGTGATTTGATTGAAAAATTAACTGAACTTGAGGCTAGTAAGTCTCGAGAGAAGAAGACTCTAAACGGAAATGCACCGTAAAATTGCGACCATAAACGCCTAAAATTCTGCTAACACGTTAAATTCACACGTCGTCGGCACTGAACAATCCTGATAACCAAACATTTACTCAAATAATATAAGCGATAAGCGTTTCTATAGATGAATAACAAATATATATATATAATATATATATATATATATATATATATTATAATGATATTAATATGTGTGTGTGTGTGTGTGTGTGTGTGTGTGTGTGTGTGTGTGTGTGTGTGTGTGTGTGTGGGTGTGTGTGGTGTGTGTGTGTCTGTGGTGTGTGGTGTGTGTGTGTGTGTGTGTAAAAAAACAAAACAAAACAAGTCGTGGACCGGATCCATAGATAACAGTTATGGACGTCTCCGATTTACCCAAGGGTTTATTAAACACTTGGCTATTGAACTGAATTATTATACAGTGTACATACATGTAAGTGACCGGTAAGAGCACTGTTTCTTTGTCGACTACTTTTTTCAATACGTCCTGTGGGGGCAAATAGAAAATTAATAATATAACATCTCATATTGCTCATCACTTCCTTTGATAACTGAATGAACAATAAGACGTTTGTATTAGGAAGTATCGGCATTTACAGTCTAAGTGAGCCCTATAGCTAGAGCTTTCAAGATTGCTCATTACAAGAACTATAAATCACGCAGCAATGCAGCATCTTACCTCGTTTCTTCTCATCTAACTTAGGAAACAATCGTGCGATTCAGTACGTACAATGTAATTTTGAAAGAGGAAAAAAAGCGAAAACTTCTTATTGTTCCATTTTGGATTCTAATGATTGTTACATATGATTTGTTACTGACATGAAATTATCGAAATAGATAATCTGTTGTCCATGAATTTAATTAGAATTCGTGGAAATTAGTATTGATTTGATTATTTCTTCATTAACAGTGCTTCTTTTGTATACTATTTTGATCCTTGACTCGGATTTTCCCTTTAGAGTAACGTAAGCTTTAATTTATTCTTTGGATGTTGTAGAATACATGCATGTATGCCCAGAATCACTAGATTCAGGAGAAGTGTAGCAAATTATGACCTATGCACCGCACGTCCAACGCTGGTCGATTACAGGTCCTACTCGAAACTATCGCAGCGTTGTAGCTCCAAATTTAATTAAGTTCGTCTAATTATGGCACATTTTGCTCTAGAACTCTCCTTTATTCATATCATTTGTACGAGAATGGTCTATAGATAGTTATCACATCTCATAAATATCGTAATAAAGACTTTATCAATATTTTAAAAGAACTCAAAATCTTTATAATTACGTCACTATGTAAACTTTTAAACGTTCGTATCGCACATAAAAACAAGGAGAGTGTGGGCCCTGAGTCCCAGACGTGCTCTGAATGCGAAATATTAAAAGATGTAACATTATATTTTGACTGATTTCTAAATCATTTAATTTAATTTCACGTGATCACCTAGCGCCGATTCTCATTGGTTAAAACACCTTTTAAGAATTGAGGTGATTTTTCTATCACGTACCTGAACAAAAAGTAAAGTCTAATGGACATTGTTTTGTTGTTGTAATATAAAATTAAATGATAAGAAATAAATCTTATATTTTTTCGAGTGATATGCAGGTTATCACCGAGATTTTAGACGGTAAAACTATTCATCAATGCGCTTCGCAAATTGATTGATTGGTTGTCGTTTTCCGTCTATTGGCAATATTTCAGCCATTTTTACGGTGGTTACCTAACTGAAATATGTTCGGTTGATTTTATGGTATTTGTATATACATGTAATATACACAAAAAGGATTAGAGGCAAGTTTGTACAACTATTATGTACATTCACCGAATCTTAGAAATTGACATAGCTTTCATCATGCAATGAATATATGTTAGATGCAAACCACATGTACAGTAGTTTATTTGCACCATATTACCAAATGTGGAGCGTCGACAAGGTTGCATTTAATATTTTCAAAAAAATACATTAAAATATGAATACAAAAAATAAAACGTCTTTGTTTGTTGTTTCACCGTGTGATGACGGTAGCAATCATTGCAGGAAAAAAAATCACATCTCGATTACGCGATTATCTGCAATGCTAGCCACGTTTTTCACACCCGATAAAACAACAAAGAAAGCATTTCGTTGCTTAAATAAGACGCAAAATATTAATGTCATTGAAAAAAAATAATATACACGGAATGCAATCATAGTAAGTGTTCTATAAATAAATAATACAATTTACTTTCATGAATATTCGTCTAAACTTACAAAAAAAGTACAATTATTTAATTTATGTCAGCCTGCCCAGAAATAATACAAACTCATATAAAAGATTAAAAATGGTCATTTATTAAATAAATAAATGACAATAAAAAGTAACATATATACAAAACATACATAGCAAATCCACTCTTTGAAAAAAAACATGAGTTCAAAAGAGTGAACAATATACAATAAAAAAGTTTGGGTGCTAGTGAACTATATACAAACTATATACAATAAAAAGTTTTCCATAGCAAAGGGACTAGACAAATTTCATGTTACATGTATCATCGTATGAGAACTAACCCATTTGGTGGATGTAAGACATTTAAACAAACCAAAGTTAAAGATGTGTATCAATAATAAGCAAATAATTTTACCTTAGCACTCTATCCATTAATTTATATCTAGCAAATGCATATTTTTTACAACCAAAGAAAAAGTGATATGCGTCCTCACGCATGCCACGTGAACATAAAGGAGAATCAACAATATTGCGTCTAACAAGATCATAATTAGTTTAGTATGAATTATTTAAACGAGAACCATATGAAAAATATACCTGGGGTTTGGTATTGTACGAACTTTCCCTGGCGGCCCCCAGTGAGCCTACTCTTTTTCAAACATCAGGGAAACGATCTTTGGCGTGCCATGGGGGTTGTGATCCTGCACACAGAGTAGTACCCTTTAACTATAGATTCTGCAGATATTTTAGAATATATGCAATGTTGCACATTAAATAAACAGTTAACTTGGATGTTAATTTTCCTACAAATTTATTCCATTAGAATTTTTAAATTACAATTCTTTCATAATGCCTGCCAGAATTTATTTCTCGTAACTTTTCTTACAAACATGTTCATGTTCGGAAAAAAAGTTATTTTATCGAATCAACTTATAATAAGTATAGACAACCATCCTTCCAAATGGGTGTTGCTAAAACGCGGAATGGAAAACCGAACAGAATTCAAGATGTAGACATTATGCTACATGTCAATCAGTTAACATTCTAGGAATTTGTTTACAAGCGGCTGAACAATTTTATATTGACTATTGATTTATTGATTATTTACCGTTTTACGTCCCACTCGAGAATGTTTCACTCACATGGAGACGTCACCATCGCCGGTGAAGGGCTGCAAAATTTAGGCCTATACTCGGCACTCAGGGCCTTTGAGCAGGGAGGGATATTGACTATTGATTGCAAGAGTTTTACAGTAAGCTATTGACAAAGATGTTGGTGAACAGCGACACCTATGAGTAGAGAATGGAAAAAATACATATGGTCTATATCTGTACATGTACCCCCTCCCTTTCTCGTGGCAAGACAACCATGTATTTAAACATAATACAGAGTACAACAGGTTGTGTGGTATGTATAAAACAACGGTGATTCATGATTTTATTTTAAAAGCCAACAAGACAAACATCTTGTGTGTTTTTTTATTTATTATAATTGTGTGTAGTTTATCTTATATTACTAATGAAGACTGGGTGTCCGCAGCACTCAATCCTACATGTACTGTAAGTAGGTTAAAGCATTTGGTAGTTTAACTCTAATCTAAATACTTTTCGAGTCTTTTTAGTAATAATTGGATTAAATATAGGTATAAATTTCATCTTAGTTTTCATTGGTTCTGTTTCAGTTGTTTTCCCCCGCTGTATATCTCTTTGGTTTCAACATTAATCAGCAGGATACCAGTACATTTACGAACCTCCCCTTTCCATAAATTGATCCTAAACGATGTAAGCCTTCTATAGATTGGTTGTGTATTGTTTTACGTCCCTCTAGAGAATATTTCGCTCATATGGAGACGTCACCATTGCCGGTAAAGGGCTGCAAAATTTGGCCTGTGCTCGGCGCTTAGGGCCTTTGATCAGGGAAGGAGCTTTATCGTGCCGCACCTGCTGTGACACGGGACCTCGGTTTTTGCGGTCACATCCGAAGGGCCGCCCCATCAATTCGCCTCTTACGACGAGGACCTTTTCTAACCCTGGTCCGGGAATTTTTTTTGCTGAGTTTTATATTCGCGATTATGTTAACGACCGCGAAAAAAAAACCATAGTGAAATGCTGATCAACGTATTTGGGGTAGGATTTCATCTATTCAAAGAGATTTATCCGCGGAATTTAAACCATCGCGAAATACCAAACGATAAAAATCGCGAAATTTTAGTCCAGCAAAATTTACGCCCTTTACATGTACAGTGTATCAAAGTTAAAATTGAAACTGAAAGTCTCAAAACAAGGAAAAATTTACATTCTAGTTAACAAGTAATCCATAATGTTCAAAAAAGCTTTTCTTATATGCTCAAGTAAATGGAACATTGAAATAAAGATCATATTGAAAATTACGTATACGCGAAAAACGCACAAAATAACAGTAACTTTGACTTTTCCCAGCACATTTTTGTATGGAGTGGGTCAAGTCTCCATAATTGTGAACTGAGTAAAATACATGTGTAAAATGTTTTGTTAATGAAAGTAAATAAATATATAAATCTTTTTTCAGTATATACATATATCGTACGTATATACCAAGGATAACCCATAAAGCTCAAAGGGGCTTATTTCCAATGGGATCCTTATAATGCACAAACGTAGGCGTTAGGGGGTCATTATGTGGGAGGAAACCGAAGAACTCGGAGCAAACCCACGTGTCCGAGTGGGCGACCGCCATACCCTCTCACATACAACCTCTGCCGATCACGGGAATTGAACTCGGGTCGCAGTGGTGAGAAGCTAGAGCGCTACCTCTACGCTACCCGGACACCTACATATTGGATGGAGATTTGACCCACTCTAGGAAAATAAAAAAACCTTTGCTTTTTGTATATAACGTAAGAAAAAAAACCCGTTCCATGTCCATGCTAGGTGGCTTTAAATAGCTTGAAATTCGGATGAATAGCCGAAGTCGTATAGCGACAATCTCATTGATTTTTGGACAGGTCCAAATTGCATACCTGTGAGTTCGAATACCAATGTTCCTTTTTTTTTGGGGGGGGGAGGTGTATAAATTTATACTAAACTTTCCATTATCATATGTCTTTGGAATTTTATTCTAAGTGTAGTCATGATGACGACAATTAATTGATTCGAACATGCGGCAAGTGAAAAAGCGTAAACAAGTATGGGCCCTCCCGTGAAGTATGTATGTTGTGTTTGTAAACTAGAACGTTGAAATACATAATGCTGCCTGAGAAACAAATTATGATGATGATCAAATTATGATGATGATTAAATGTTCTGCTTTGATGTACGATCTATTCATTCGTTTTTATTTTTAATATTTTGAACAGGTTTTAGTACGATACTGTATATACGTATTGTAAATGCAGGTATAATCAATGCGGATTCGCAATCAATAGGCTAATTGTTCACCAAACTCGCACATCTTCTTTGATGTAAATGCAAAGATAACGAACAGTGATCAATCTCGTAAGTCCTAAATATAATACAAAAACAAGAGTTGGGCAATCACGGACCCCTGGACACACCAGAGGTGGGATCAGGTGCCTAGGAGGAGTAAGCATCCCCTGTTGACCGGTCACACCCGCCGTGAGCCCATAGTCTTGATCAGGTCAACGGAACAGTCCGTAGTCAAATCAGTGTGTGAAAAACGGCTTAACAATGGTTATGAAACACATCAGACAGCATTTGACTCAATGATAGGTCATATTGGTAAACTAAATTGTAATAACGACCATAGAATTTACGAAATGCTGCCTTTAAACGTGATACACAAATGTATTGATTAGATTAGTTTTAAAACTAAATTCAGATTCAAGTTGAATTATGTCAAAAATATCTAGTTCAATTCAAAACAGCAAGTTCGATTTCTGAAAGCAATTTTTTAATTTATGTTATCGTTTTTGGTGGGTTGATTGATTGATTATTTGTTGTTTTTCATCCCGTCGAGAATATTTCACTCATATTGAGACTCACCAATTGTTGCCAGGGTGAAGGGCTGCAAATTTGATGACCTATGCTTAGCACTCATGGCTTTTAGCAGTTGGGGTTCTTTAGCGTGCCGCACATGCTGCGTACACGGGACCTTTCCGTTTTAAGGTCATATCCGAAAGCCCGGATTCTCCAACTTCTAAATGCGACTCTCTTTGGCGAAGTAGCAACATAACCTATTTTCACTCTTAGGTTTGACGGCGGCTCAGCGCCGACAAGGGCTCGAACCTCACGACTCACCCGATTGACGAAAGGCGAAGCTCAATACCAACTGAGCCACCGTCGACCGTTTTTGGGGGTTGTGGAGTCGAAAACTCTTACGCATTGGATAGGTTCATGAAATATTTTTCCCATGATGGATTGCTTATTATCATTCATACATGTCATAAGTTTAATAATGGTTTTTGAATATTTATGCATTATTATGAAGTGTATGAAACAATGCCCCCCCCCTCCACACACACACACGGCTCACTCTCTGTAATTCTTTTCTTATTCACAGTACAAAATGCTGCCCCCCCCCCCTATAACATTATTGCATACAATATATTTCATTTTCCGTTCCGCGTTTTCGAAACGCCCCTTCCAAACCTTTGAGTTACGAGAAGTACAGACTTGGAGATAAATCATTTTAATAATGCTTTTCGAAATAAAAGATGATAAATGCCATATATAAAGGGGAAACATGTTAATTTCAAGGTCGATAACGTTTTTAAAAAAAAATACAAGAATTTGCTTAAAATCATCACATTTGTTATATAATATAATTTGTTATAAAATGTGCAAATTCGATATAGAGCACAGATCTGGGCCAAGAAAATGTTATCAAAATTCTAACCTTCCTGATATCATATTTAAATTGACCAAATAAAAAAAATAATAAAATTGGCTCAAGCAATATCCGAATTTTTGAATTTTCCATGATGTTGGAGGCATTATATCTTAGATACACCAATGCAAAACTCCAAAAATTTTATCATTCTGATAAATTATCATACATAGACTACAATGTATCATTTGTGCAGAAAATAATTTGTTTTAATTTCACTTTAATTTTGACCCTTTTATAGGGCCGATTTTCACCCTTCGTGGGTCTACTCCTTTGCAAAGGAATTCTGTCAACAAAGTCAATTATATTAAACACATTGCTGTCAACAACTTCATATAAACAAAATTGCCGGGGTAGCCAAAAAAGTTCGGAAAAAGTACATGTAGGCACGGACGCGCAAACTGAACACCGTGGCTTTTGCGCACCCACCTAGATCTAGAGGCGGGGTCCTAATGATTCATTACGGTGTTTGTCAATTCCATAAGTATAAATTATAGCTATTATCAAGATGGATAACAGTAAAATTATCTATTTGAAACTGTTAAGAGTTTTCAATCAATTTTATTTGTAATCCAATTTATGGTCCAAGTTCTCAATTACCGACGACAAAATGACGTCTCTGGAGACAAAACTCGGTGACAGTATTTCCTCGCGTTCAAATTACGGGGAATGATGGAGAATAGGGACCAATGATTCCATTTATTGTTGAAAACTCGGCTATTTCATAGTATTATTGGTATTTTAACGACATTTTCCTTAATGTCCCCGTTTCTCCGACACTTGATGTCACATTTAAGCCGATAATATCCATCTTAAATTGGCATCCGTTCCGTGTAGTGATATTATACAGCAGGCATACAATTTCTTAATTTTCATACTACGATCCAATATCCAATATCTTTCAGATTTGTATTAAATATGCATGTCTCTAGTCAAGCACATATACGGCCAAATGCGCACAATTCTGGATCTCCAGTTGTTGCTGCTATGTAAAAATATATTAAGACAATTACATGTACATTTTATTTACAGGTGGGAATTAAGAGATGAGCAGTAGTTTTAATTTTGGCCTATGTTACAAAAGAAAGTTTTCAAACATAAACATCTAAAATAAAATGCTTATGACGCACATAGAAACAACCGAATCTAGTTACACTAATTTTGATTGACAAGCCCTCAGCATGCTACATGTCATACTCATGTATGTGTTACTGCTATACATACATGTATGTACTTGTATGCACGTCCATTGGAAACTGTCCGCTCTGACGCAAGGAAATACGAGCTTGTGTACACAGTATAGAATTCGCCGTACGGAGTTTGACCACTTGAGATTTTCATTTCAGCACCTCCGTATCACTATATACCATACCTTATATTAAGTAAATAATGAAACATTTTCAACTGTCGCAAGTGTGTTTTATGCCTCCATGATGGAAGATCCGGGGGGGGGGTGTAATTGTTTTTGTCCTGTCTGTCATTCTGTCTGAAACTTTAACCTTGGCTATGACTTCTGAATGGTAGGTACTAGGGCTTTGATATTTCACATGCGTGTTCCTTATGACAAGACCTTTTCCGTTGGTACTAAACTTTTGACCTCCGACCTTGAAATTTGACATACTTTTCTAAAACTTTTAACATTGACCATAACTTTTGAATGGTAAGTGATAGGGATTTCATATTTTACACGTGTATTTCTTTTGACAAGCCCTTTTAACTAATACCAAAATTATTGACCTTGAACTTTGAACTACTTTTCATGAAGTTTAACATTGGCCATAACTTTTGATTGGTTATAGTGGTAGACCTTTCATATTCAACATGCGTAATCCTTTTAACAAGCCCTTTCCAATGGCTTGTGGAATTCGGGGGCATTAGTGTTTCACAAACACATCGCGCTACTCGATCTAGTCTTTGAATCATATGATGTCTAATAGATCAAGACCTGCGAGTTAAGAGTCTTTCATAAAGACACTTACGTATGGTTCTCCAATACGTTGTTTACCGCTTTCCCTTTGTCTAAGTAGCGCCACCATGTGTCGTGAGTAACACAGCCCAATGAGAAATTAATCATTTACATTTATCACTTTCATGTCTACAAGAAAAACTTCAATCATAAGTTAAGAACCTTAGAAGAATCAATTGCTGTGGTAAACTTTTTTGATTTATTGATCCAGCCTACACTTTTAACAAACGAGCGAATCTCGCTGCCTTTGAAATATGTTGGTTAGTTTAGGCTTCTAAATGCAGCGGCAGTGCGAGTATCAAAAAGAGACGAGTCAGTATGATAATTTATTGTTTGTCTTGATAAAGATGATTGGATTTTATATTGAACCGCTTTGCTTAATATCCTGGCTTTAAAATAAACGTAAAATAAAGTGGATTTGTGCTCCGTGTTCGTTAATGAAAGCATCTTTTATTGACGTATTTGTGTTGTCAAGAAGTGTGTATCGAAGCGTTGTTTGTTTCGTTGTTGATAATGCATGTATTATTTACATTTCATCATGTTTCTAAACTGTTCACAAATTATACCCCGGTATGTTTCCAGCTTGTTATGTCATCTTTAGGAGGTCAGAAAAAGCTGAAAAGTTTAGAAATGTTTGAAGGCTTTCCTGTATTATTAAGATTCAAATTTGTTCCAAAAATGAGCCACGGGACCATAAGGATTCAAATTTTACAAACATTTATGTATATGCGGGAAACAGTCTTAAAAACAAAACGTGGGTGAAGTTTGTAAGATTGACATCCTAGGCACCCGCAGGCTTGTTCTCGAAGCCATCTGAGGACCAAAACGTCTTAGTACTAATCAGTTTCTCGAAGCTTTCTCTTGTTCTATGATCATCTTAAGTTTGTATAAACATGACGGCATTCAAGATATTGATGCAAAGAGCTCACAGATACTACGAAAGGATATTTAATGCATTGACAACCTAATTCCGCAGTCGAGAAATTTGGGTTCCTCTTCTTATGCATGATCAACACACAAATAAAATTCAGACCAGTTAGACTTTGACGGACCAACGATTGTTCAATTATTTTTAACGTTGACTTAGCGTGAGTACATGTGCTTGTTCAGTTTTACGTTTACTAAGCTATATATTGTACAAAGGGGTTGCGTGGTTCAGTGCTTTCACAAATTTTGCATTCATTGTAAACAAAATTGATATAATATCGATCTAATTACAGCGTGCTATTTCACTCAGTGCAAATTTCACTCATTGATTGGCCGTATGGTACAGTATCAAAAATGCTAGTTTGGATGACCACGCTTAAAACGTAAAGTCTATTTCGATACAACTCACCCAAATATTTGCACACTTGATCAAGCACAGTATCAGGCTGTTATTGAAGTGGCAGTACTAGTAAATGTAACACACATGCATGGATTCCAGTATCACCATATCCGTGTATTAGTCTCCTACCGTGGCGAAGAGGACTTTGACTTCTACATTTGCAGTCCGTTAAAAAATGTCTATGCTTTTGCTTTGCCATAATAAGTTACGGTTTACGTTTGAATTTCCGTTTAGGTCTGTTGATTTTTCACCAAGTTATTGCCCTTGGACTTAGAAAAATAGCGTGAATTATTTTTCGCACTTTTTTTTTTGTTCTTGAAGATATTCATTTAATAATATTTGGTACATTGCTTTGCCGTAACAAGTTACATGTCAACTTGGAATTATGTTTCGGTGCCAAGGCTTGCTTTTTTTCACCAAGATATTGCCCTTGGACTAAAAAAATTAGTATGAATTCCCCTTTGCCATAACCAACATATTTTGCTGCGCTCCAATAAATTTTACGATCGGTAGGGAACTGTGTTGCCATGCAATACTCTCAGAATGCTTGTTTTTATTTTATTCAAAGTAGCAAATACCGGTAATATTTCGTGTATAGCATAATTATTTTAAATAAACGGTATCTTTATTTAGAAAATCTATATACATAAATAAGACATTTCATTTCTATAGTTTTATGTGTCTACATTTTAAATGTGTTGCGAATATCATGTGTACAAATGAAGGTAATGGAATAAGAATGTTCCTACGTAGTTAGGACGTTTTAACTTTTAAAAGATGCTCCTACGATATCGTCGAGATCCATAGGACTTAGGAGATTGATCACTGTTCGTTATCTTTGACTTTACATCCTAACACGTGCTCTAAGTTTATCTTAGAATGTTCCTAACTTTTTTCCCAAGTTACATATTAGGATATGTCTAAAGAAAGTTTCGTGATTATGCCTTTAGATCCCATCTCTTAGACTAAGTGTTATTCAGAGGTTTGTGTTTGCCTTGCTCTTAATTTTGTGCTCTCTATAAGATTACTGTTCATTGTCGTTAATTCTTCACATGCAAGCATCTAAACGCAATGTAAATTGAAGTATGTTCACATCATGACCTTAAGGTTACAATTGTGCTACGGAGTTTGAATTTTTATACCGGAATCAATATTCCTTTAATAATCATCTGGTCAAGAAACCCAAGGGAATGATATGCCAGATCAATGAATAAATTATAGTGTAAATGTAATGTTTGCACGCTCCAATTCAATTCTACAGACACAAATGCATAATGCTTCATATGGTGCCATGAACAGGAATAAAAATTACAACAATAATTCATTATATTAAAAATAGTAGTTCTATTTTAACCGGAATGATATCCGGAAGAAACATTAATGGCACCTGGAATCGAGACATTATATAGTATACCCTCAAAAAATTGTTTTAGAATTATGCAAAGCTTAGTGTAAAATGAAAAAGTGAAGACAATAAGCAGTGATCAACCTCATAACTCATACAAAGTAGGGCAAATATCGACCCAAAGACATACACAAGGTGTGGACAGTTGCTTAGGAGGAGTAAGCATACCTTGCCGACCGGTTATATTCGCCATGAACCCTATCTCTTGATCAGGTAACGGAGTAATCCGTAGTCAAAATCAGTGTGTAAAGAACGGCCTATAAATGGTATGAAACAAGTCAGACAGTATTTAACCCAATGACAGGTTCTGTAGGCAAATTAGATCGTTTTAACGACCATAGAATTTACGAAATGCTGACTTACACGAGCGTGTTGAAATCCCTGTAATATTAATTTAACTGTAAATAGCCTTCAACGATATGGAAACTGACCATGGATACGAAAAACAAGCTCTTGCGTTTCGCATCAATTGAATGATATAAACACTATATGCAGATGAATATTGCTAC
Source organism: Ostrea lurida (assembly GCA_903981925.1). Taxonomy (NCBI): domain Eukaryota; kingdom Metazoa; phylum Mollusca; class Bivalvia; order Ostreida; family Ostreidae; genus Ostrea; species Ostrea lurida. The sequence continues at coordinate 24,866 of CAJDSM010023023.1, forward strand.
ATTGCTATTGATGAATATTGCTACATAAATATGGAAAGATGGCGACGGCAAAGCTGAAATCATCCCGTTTGTCATGAATGTGCCGTTATCATCTAAATGTATGTTCAATAAAATATCAAAGTATGAAGATGTGGAAGACTCCGTGATGTCTTTCATTTCGAGTTCACTGGACGTATGAATAAAAATGATAATTGTTGGTAGATTAAACGTTATTGAAATATCTAAATGTCGAGTTGAAGGCCACTGCAAGATACAGCAAATTCGTGCTCGTCAACTCCAGCAGACAACGAAACTAGTATCTTCTTATTACCATTAGCCAGAGTTATAGTGTTTGGATTACTCTTGTGCATTATTGGTAAGAAAATGAACAAATCTCGCCGGTTCCAGTGGAGGGGGTATCTTTATTCAGTCAGTTTACCTGCTGTGTATGATAATTACTTGAAAGATGTGCAGAGTAGCACAAGAAAGCCCATGAAATATTTGATATATGCATTGAACGAGCTTTATCGATTGCTTTCTGATAATGGACGGACAAGTAACAACAATCCCCATCCCTTTTTGTAGACGAATATTTTCCGTTAATTTTAACATCTAATTAGAACTTTAATTTTACATGCAAAGTACGATATATATTGGATCTCTCAACCCCACCTTTTACTATGTTCCCCAAACGAAGTTTTGGAATCGAACATACTGTTATAACACTGTCTTCTTCTTGTCCGGAACTGTTCTCAGAACCTAAACAAGGGATTGATATGAAACCTATGTAGAATATTTGTAGATGTGCAGAACGAGTCATTTGTGTTTGAATATGTATGTATGTACATGTACGTGCATTGGAATTTTCGTAAACTAACTTCGGAATCAGTATAACTTTTTCATTCTTCATTAAAATTGTTTGATATATGTAGATATTGAGACCCCTAACTGAACTGCATCGTCAAAATCACGATTTTGCACGTGTGCTTCATTTTGATTGGGTAATACTAAAACGTCTGTAACTTTTTAATAAATGAAGGGAATGCATTCATATTTATCACATAGGTAGATAATATGTTTGTCTATAGAATAGTTTTTCTTAAAAAATGCCAACACGCACGCGCATGCATTGTATTTTGAAGCTTAAAATTGTTGATAGACTATAGCGCTTTTGTTTTTCATCAAATTCTTCTGACAATGGGGCTTTGAGTGTGTCTTGGTACTCTTTACATATTGCTATGGTTAAGATTACTGGCCATCACGTGCATGCGTATGCACGTGATGGCCAGTGTGATGAATTCTGATTGAATGATTTTAGAATCACCATAACTTCCTTATGTTTGTGCAAACAATTATGAAATTCATAACGCAGGTATATGATGCAAATACATGCACCGTTTGAACAACATCAACACAAATTCTTAATCATACCCGTATGCACTGCGTGCGCGAGAATGCACGTGCATTGTAATTAGATATTGATCTATACCATTTTGGGGATTTCAATGACACATTTTGGTACATACAACAAAAAAGCTAGAATTCAAGATGATTGATTGTACAGAAGCACATTGAGACAGCTTTGAAATGGGAGAGGTTTGGGGAACGTCCCCATCGGTTCCCGTTACCATTTTAAAAACTAGTTAGTTTTGTTGTTCCTTTGATAATTTTTCTTTCGCCATCAGTTTCATCTATAAATACACATGTACTATACATATCGTTTATGTGCATTTTAAAAATGATTTGGGTAAATACATAAATTTAATCATTATTGTGAAAGTCTGTTTCAACTCAAAGAAGCGTATATTGTATGCATACAAGTGTATGTGATTAAGATATGTAATTGGTTGCAGTTTGTAATTTACGTTTTCGAAGTAGACTTCCGATAAATATTCCAAAAGATGTCAGATTACATGAATATGAAATGGAATTGCATGAGTAAAACGTGTAAAGTCTCTGGTTTGATTTCTTTTTTTTTTTATGAAATCAACAATGGAAAGAAACTGATAGCGTTCGATCAACTCGGAAATCCGCCGTGGCGTCTAAAACTGGCTTCCGTCTCGGAAAACGCGTTCTCGCCTCAAAGGGTTGTCTATTCTTAAAGTATTGTTTTCAAAATAAAGAGAGCAGCCTTTTTTCAGCAAGTGCGAAAGCATAACTTAATATACATGTATTCATAAATCTTAACTTAGGGTTGCTGCTATGCTGTCGTACATGTAAGTTACGGCGGATTTTTGATATTGCTAAAACTATGTTTGCACTTTCCACGAAACCCCAATTTTATTTCTGTATTATTAACAATTGTTTACTTGGAAATTCAATGGAAAAACATTACCATTAAATTGAAATCCCTCTTAAATGTCTTTTTCATGGTGCATTTCATATATGTATGACCAATTAACACTGTTTGATCAAATACAAAACCAATCACTATTTGTTATCTTCGCCTTTTCATAATAGAAAATCCCACGTAAACAGCATTTTTTGAAGTAATAAGATACCAAAGATTTTGGACGCATCAAATGAAGTAGGGTTTTGCTGTGTAGGTCTATCAAACGATAACGTGAACTGATTCATGTACAATGTGTCGCATTATTTTAAGATGTGTAAGTGAAGCTTGCGTAACGAGCCCTCTGGTGAGAGAATGTTAAAATCTATGGGGCAAAATAGTGTCGTCAAGTCCCGTAGTGACCTTGAACTTTAGACCTCAAAAATCAAATGTGGCTGTCCTCTCTTGATAACAAAACTACAGGTGAAGAATGAAATCATTTGATAAAAACATGAACTAGAACGTGTATGCACACTTGTTCTATGACATCTTGTAGTTATACCCCCCCCAACTTCGTTGTATACTGGAATCGGGTTGTCCGTCCGTCTGTAGACGCAATGGTTTACGGGCTCTAAAGTGTTATCCTTTTCACCTAGAGTCACCATATCAAACATATGGACTACTTATGGGATGAAGATGTTCCCTATCGATTTTCGGTCAAAAGGTCAAAGGCCAAGTGCACTGGA
>CAJDSM010023023.1:27884-41870 GCA_903981925.1 Ostrea lurida
AAGAGATCAAATTAATGAATATTCCCTAAAGTTAATTTTGCATTGCGTAAAATTAAGGGCGAAGTTTGGGGAACCAGGCCTTTGAGCTTTTTTTTTTACACCCGACGATAAAATTGAAAAATTTCGAAAACTTATTGCATATATACAGGACACAAGCTATCATATTCCAAAAGAGAAATGTATATACTTGAAAATAAAAAAAGAGAAAGTTTTGACAGGCGGATGGACGGAACAGGGCACAGCAATAAATACATGTACTGAGCTTTCCTTTATAAAGTGCGAGTACACAAAGTATATTGCTTTTCACGGCCTAATCAACAACTGATCGACGAGTTAGGGCCACATGAAATCTGACAAGTTAATCATTTGTCTCTGTTTTTCTCGACTAAGTCAGATAATTCAATATTTGACTTGTCGGATCATTGTGTCTACTTGTTAGATATTTCTAGGAAAGAAGAAATGTCGGCAAAATGACATTAATTTAAAATATAAGTAATTTTAGAAACATCTAACAAGTCGACTTAATCTCCGACAATTTCATACAATATCCATGTAAACCTTCAAAGGAAAAGATGCACTATTTAAGAATCACTTTAATATCTTCAACAAACAAAATAAACATTGTAATGAATATTACAAAACAAATAAAGTACTGTATATTACAGTTTACATTCATGACAAAATTGGATCTACCCTGACGAAAGATTTTTTTAGCATGTTGAATCCTCAAAAAATCATGAGACATATATATATATTAAATTAGTTTGAAAGGTAAAATTATTATTTTATTGAAATAGTTAATGTAGGATAAGATTATCCAAAAATGTCACAAGTTATTTCCTGAAGTATAAGTTAACATTTAAACCCTAGATAACGTTTTCACTAACAGGTAATGAATTTACTATAATTCTTCAATGTAGTAAAAGTAGATTGTTCAATCGTCATCGTTACAATGCAGTATCTTCTTCTCACAAGACATAAGGTGCATTGGCCTGCTATGAACGCATACTCCTGGCCCCCAAGACCATAAATAAGTCAAAATTTTAATTACTTATATCTCCAGATTGATCGCTCAGATGTTTAAAACAACTGCAGATTTTCAAAAAGAAATCAAATGCAAACAAAGTACTGAAAATTTTATTTATTTGTGAAAATTATTTCAAACCGTTAGCTGAATTTGAAATTTTGACTTAAGTCTATTCTCAGTTATGGTCTTGAGGCCTGTAATAATAACGTTACATTTGAGCAACAAACATAAAACTTGTTAAATTTTAAAATACACACCGATGACGTAATTAAACTAAGGCAAGTACATTCATTACACGACTTTCCACAATATACGGTAATATTTCGCGTAAACAATGTACATGTACGGGTTTCGTGTCCGGCGAAGTACTAAATTCGCGCCATTTTTTGCCCTTAAATTTCATCTAAATGTACGTACTAACATTAAATACATGTAATGGATACAAATTCGATAGTTTTAACTACATTCATAAAGAATTAATAAATAAAAAAAACACATATAAAACTCAATCCCATGCTTTTAAATCCACTTGGATGTTTGAATATTAAGTGGTTCTAAGAGCTTCATCTCAGCGTAAAAATTTCATTATCTGTTACGTCCATTTATTTTGAAAACTGAATTCTTAATTCGCGCACCAAAATAACTAGGCCATTTTTCTGTCGAAAAATCTGGTTCATGAAGGCATAAATAAAGGGATTTTGCTACGTTGTAGATAAAGTACATATAAAAGATAATGACGTTAAAGGGAATAAGTTTGTGGCTTCAAATGAGCCCATGGCTGGGTAGAAATGGCTGCAAATTGAAATAACCAGAAGCGACAACAGATAACATCAAGGCTGTTTTAATGTTTGTTTACACGGAATCGCCTCTTGCTTAAGACGAACGTACGTGTAAGCCAATTCCCGATTTCCTGTGGTTTTTTCTTTTTTTTCTCTGTCGTGATTTTGGTGGGTGGTCCCGTTCAACTTTGGATTACGCTGGACTTCCGTTGTTTTGTTTTATCATGGGACAATTAAATTAGCATCTTTTTAATCGGAGTCCTCGGGAACAGAGTATTTTGGTTTCCTGGCTAAACGTAAAATGAAATCGGTATTTTCGGGTTCCCGCTTAAATGTTGATTTAACTAAATGTCAGCATGGGAAAGACTCGGTCCTGAGTCGTCGTTGTCGTCGAGTAGGATGAAATGGTAGAATGATTTACCATATAGAATGGATGACCACAACCCCACATGTGGCATAAATTGATGCGTGAATGGTATTTATACACCGTATAAAATGTTCTCCCAACCATCTTGGTAAATTTCGCGCAAAGTAAACGGGATCTGGAAAAGTGTTCTTCTTTACAGCGGCATAGCATCGGTTCATCCGGTGACAGAAGTTCTTCCATGAGCTTTTGATTTCTAGTGTCATGTTGCTCGTTTCTGTACGAATTTCTGTTCAATAACTCCAAAGTTTAAAACAGCAGCTCAACAAACCCAATATAAGTGCGAAGAACGCTAAGTGGACAAACAATCACCTTGGCTCTAAAAAACTTTGTCATGATCTGGATGAAGGCTTACATATAAGTAATAGCGGTCACAGCAATAGCTACCCATCACAAATGCCGAAAATGGTATGGTTGAGGTTACAAGAAAATGGTAGGCTTACAAATGGATCATAAGGCACCTCGAATAGCAACAGTTCCATGCCGCCTAGCAGGAATAGTTCACGAAGACCTGAGAGAGTAAAGTCGTCCCTGCCAGCGTTAATGATGAATATCGTCGAAGTCATTTTTGGCTTCAACATTAGAAAACCCGTACAAAAACAAAGTGCGTGCCTGGATACTCCAATGACCCGAAAAAACAATGAGCATCACAACAGCTGCATATTCAGAATTTCCCAAAAGTCCCGAGGCGTTTCAATATAGACTCCCCGCTTCCGGAATCCCCACCGCATCCGAATCGTTTGACATTTTTTACCTAACTTAACCTACAAGTGAACAAGAAAAGTAACATGAGAAATTGTCCAAATGAAATGTGTCGAGCCCCTCAACAAATTAGATAGTCTTTTATATGTCAACACGAGCTTCACATCATGAATTCACAAAATAAATCCATTGACACTATCATTTTGTTGTTGTAAATTCCCATTAACTTTAACTGAGCTTCAGAAGATGGTTCTAATCATTGCGGGATAAATGGATCTGCTACTTATATATTAAACAAAGGCATGAATGTTATGGGCGTGTTCAGCTTTCTTGCAAAACAATGACTAAGAGTGTACCTCTTGTTACGCATGGTGATTGAGGATCTACCGTCACATGATTAAAATAATTGTCGCAGTTATTTCTCACCTACAAATAATAATATCTAAGGACATTTGATTCATTATCAATAGATGTGTCGGTAAAGCTATAGAGTGAATGCACGCAGAATTGAACTTTGAAAAAGGCTTGTTATCATCCCCTACTTCGTTAAGAAAACAAAGCAACAATATTTGTATGCCGACTCTCACTTCAGTAAGACCTATTTCATCATTGTATTCGATCCGACGCTTCCATCGCGCTTTACATATTTAACCAGTAAGTATCGGACTCAATATTTCAACCAGGAGTTTCACGTGGTGGGGTTGGCAATAGAAGGACATTGGTATTTTGCACACAATCACTCGGGGCATCTAAAACAACCCCCAGAATTATATACCCATCCCGTTCTGAATTTATGGAATCCCGTCACTGAAGCCCAATATCATAAAGATCGTCAGCAATTCGTAATTCGACGACTGCGGCGTAACATATTTCTACGAAAATTTTAACAGTAGTAATTCGGAACTCAATATTTCACCAGAAGTTTCACCATGGTGGGTTGACAGTAAAAAGTACAACATTGTATTTTGCTACACATCACAAGTAACAATCACTCGTGCATGGACATCCCTAACTCTCTCTCACACACACACAACCTTATTAGTCCCTAACCGGTTTTTTAAACCGAGGGAACTATAAGCTTTCTTTGTGTCTGTCTGTCTTGTCCCCATTCTGTCCCGTTGTTTTCCAGACTTTTTTTTCTTACTGCTTGCAGATATGTCATTTGGATATTTGGCGCATTGCTTTGCCATACCAAGTACGATCAAGTTCGAGTTTTGGATTCGAAATCCATTCATTTTTCAGCTGAAGTTATGGCCCCTTGGACTTAGAAAATTTCATAAATTATCGTTTCCCTGCACTTTTTTTTCTCACTGCTTGCAGATATTCAATTTGATAATTGGTACATTGCTTTGCCATTACCAAGTCACAGATCTAGTTGATTTTGGTTTTAATCCATTATTTGATTTGTTTCATACCCTTTGTTAGAACCTGATCATTTTCCATACTAGATTTGAAACGACGGGTAACCCCCGTTTAACCTTTGTTTCGACTACGGGCTCACGGCGGATGTGACGGTCGCAGAGGATGCTTACTCCTCCATCGAACACCTGAATCCTGCCTTAGCTTTATGTCGAAGGTCCGTGGTTGCCCTACACTTCGATTTTGTATGTGTTTTGGACTATGAATACGTTTGATACTTTGTTACCTTTCGCCATTTTTTTTTTTATTTTTAACTGAGTTATGGCCCTTGACTTAGAAAATTCATAATTCATCAAGTTTTTCCGCAACTTTTTCTCTCACTGTTTGCAGATATTTCCTTTGATATTTAGTACAATTGCTTTGTCATAACGGAAAAAGTTTACAGATCAGTTCGAGTTTTGGTTTTAATCCATTCAATTTTTCACTGAATTATGGCTCCTTGGACTTAGAAAATTTCAAATAAATTATCCGCTTTCCGCACTTTTTCTCTCTCACGACTTGTTTGCAGATATTTCTTTTGATATTTGGTCATTGCTTTGTCATACCAAAAGTTTACAGATCAAGTTCAAGTTTGGTTTCAATTCCATTACATTTATTAACTGAGTTATGGCCCTGGACTTGAAAAATTTCATAAATTATCAAGTTTTCCAGCACTTTTTTCTCCAACTGTTTGCAAGATTTGATATTTGGTACATTCCTTTGCCAAATAACACGTTACAGAATCAAGATGAATTTGGATTTGATCTATTCATTTCACTAAGTTATAGCCCTTGTCCATCCTGGCTCACCAATATTCCCTTTTCCATAAGTATAATGAAATGATAGCCCTACATAATGAAATTAGGTAATTGTTGCGGTCCAATAATATTGTGTGGGGACTATGTATGCTTGCAAATACTCTCAGAATGCTTGTTTATTTTCTGATCTGGGCATTAAACTGTAATTCGTTTTCGGCGATTTTAAGAGAAATGTAATAATTGATATTTCGAAACAATATCGTACCCCAACCTGTGTTACACATACAAACAGATAAACTCGTACAATTAAGCATCTGTCATGGTGTATAAACTTAAATGTGTTTCGTTGAAATCTTCGTAACACATTCTCCACCTCGTGGTGTGTCCAGGGGTCTGTGTTTGGCCCAACTCTTGTTTTTTGTATTCTATTTTAGGACTTCGAGATTGGTCACGTTCTTTGCCTTTACATTCGACAGGTATTTTTTAATCATTAAAAGGAAAAACAATATTTGAGGTAATCGGTGAATCAGTACCTTTAATTAAATATTTTCACCTCTTGGTTTTGATCACTGATCCGAAAAAAATAAAGTACCGGGTGGGGGCAAAAGGCGTGTGTTTAAAATTCCGATCAAATTCTAACGAACCTGCTTTATAATAATAAAAATCTATTCACAAAAAGTGCCAGGATACTGGCCACTTTCTCTGAATTTTAAAACAGCCTTCCAGAATATCAACTGACTGGATCTTATATGGGTATATGTAAGAATTTGAGTTTTTATGACAGTTTGGTGCAATTGGGCCAAATATATATATACATGTATTATACAGCAATAGTATTAAATTATGTAACCTTATGAAATCGATAAAAGTCTGCTGATTTGTGTTGTAATTCTATTTGGGATTGTTTCCAAAATTGATCAACTGTTGTTAATATATAGCATTTAAGATACCTTGGGAGAACTCTGGTTTATTTATTCTGCAAGTGAAATTGTTTTGCCATAAAAGTGGACCTATACATAGCGCACAGAGCCAAACAGTGAGGAATCCCGGTTACGAGGTAAAATCGCTCTCCGCACTGAGCTTCCGCGACCTGCATTGTAACAGCGTACTTTAATACAGATACATCTCTAACTTATGGAGGACACCAATTTAAACAATAGTCCAGTAAAGGATGGATTGGAACGCGATTCCAACTACTTACATGTAAGAATGAATCTGACCACGGATAAAAAAGTGGTGGATATGTACAACTATATTTTAGAAATTGAAAAATACTACTAAATTTACTTTCTTTTGGTCAAAAATAATAGTTTTTTTGTAGAAAGTATAATACGGAAGAGAAAAACATAACAGCAAGTCGAGCGGCTACTGAGACTAACATATATGTAGAATGCTAATAAATGGGAAGTTAACAATGTATTAAACGTAAGTCATAGTCCCAAAAACAGCTGCAAAATATATCAGGGTGTAGGGCAAACACGACCTTCCCGGACGAAATGAGGCAGGATAAGGTGCATGGAGGGAGTAAGCATCCTGTGCTGACCGGTTCACACCTCCGTGAGCCGTAGTGAAACATAGTCGGAACAGGGGTTAAGTCGTCAATCCAGTACGAAAATTGAAGTCTAAAAGGGGTAGGAAACAAATATAGATTAACATAGTGACTTAGTGATAATGTGGATAATCATGTAAAATTAAATGTTTTAAAGAATCTACTTAGAGACAAATGATTGCTGATATCTTTATATTTCCATCCATGTTTTAAGGGAGGTCAAGCCATTTATGACAGAAGCGATACGATCCTTAATATTTTAATCACAAACTTAGTTGGGTAGATTGACACAAGTCTAGGTTTGTTAAACTGGTCAGTTTTGAGTGAAAATATTACTTAAGAGGGAAATCTCTAATTTAATTATAAGACGTCGGCTTGTACCATGTTAGAGGTATGTGACAAGAATTGATTTATTTTTGGTTAAGAAATACTACTGTGTTGTGTTGAAACGTGTCAGTTATTAGGAAATAATTTTACACGACGGGGCTCTTGAAATTGGTATTGTCTTATTTACTACTGTCACTCATATGAATATTTTTTATCAAAATTTTTTCTCGTTATGACGGGGGTTATTGAGGTACATGCGTGTCTGATCATTTGAGTTGTTTTTTTTTATTTTGTCGTATATAAGGTTTTTGTTTTCTATATTATTGGCCGTTGAGGTTTTCTGTTTCTAATTTTTTGTTGGATCGATATAGGTTTCCGTTTTCTATTTTATGTCCGTTGGTGGTTTGTGGTTTCTAGTTTTATTGTCCGTTTATGTTTTTTTTTTCCTCTTTTATTGAAAACTATTAATTGTTATGTAAATGTTAGCTGCTTTGGTATCTGATTTGTTGCAAATTTTCCCCCCATTTATGACTTCTCTTAATTAATATTGCAGTTTGTCTTTTCATGAATGTTATTAAGGGTACATATTTGTCCGGATGCTCTCATAGTCTCCTAGCGGTTTCAAATGAGGACTTATTTATGGGTATTGAGATTGTAGTTTGCAGGATATTTTGATTTCTGATCACTATTGGAAAAATCGTTTTGAAATTAGTCGGGCTTTGAAGGAAAGATTACACAGTATTCATGAAGGTACATAATATTGTTTACCTCTTCGGCCAACAGTTTTTCACAGCAATTTTCATATCTCACAGGAGTGTTTGTATGGGTATTCGAACGATATGTTTATTCCAAGCTTGTGGGAGGGGGGGGCGATCATTACTAGAAATTAGCTTTTGAGGAAATATTATGAAACTGGGTGCAGGGTTTATCTCTTTTAAACTTTCACAGTTGTTTGGGTATTGAGTACAGTAAAGAAAAATATTCATTATTCTTTTCTTTTCTTTTTTTGACCCGCGAGTAGTATGCTGGGAGCTCTGTAGTTAAGATGCAGTGCTTTTCCGGTCCATCCTGTCGCCACAAAACAGTTTTCGCATGATTGAATTTGAACAGTATAATACCAAAGAGGTCAGGTTCTTTTGATTTATAGGAAAATTTCTTATTATATGAGCTTTTTTCATTAAAAAAGTAAGTTCAGCATGATATCAAAAAGGGCTTGCACAAATTAATAGGAACTTTTAGGGCAGGTGCAATATCCATTGAGGTCAGCTCACTTTAATATAATGGAAAAATTCTGGGTGTTTTATTTTCAGAAAATATGGAGCTTTTTTTCACATGAAAAGGGGTGATCTCAAGTTTTGCACAATATTTTGCAAAACGTTTCACGTAATCAGATTGAAACTATTCCAGAAAGTGTTTCATTCCTCCATAAAATGCAAGTTCTCCTTTTGAATTCCGTTTTAAATGTACTGATTTTTTCAATTTCTCCGGTTATTGGAACTTTATATTACTAAAAGAAGGGGTGTAATCTCAAGAATGTTGACAAATTTATATGAAGATTTGGAAGTCCACTCGCAACTAGTGTGGAGAGGAAATAGCATCAACTGCTGTGTAGTCATCAGTGCGATTGTGTGTGTTTGTGTATGGAACTCTGTGAACAAGAATAAGATGCGACCACCTCACCCTGCTCTTAAGGGGTCGTAGAGCAGTTCTAATGACTTGCTCTAAGTTAAACTTGAGAGTTCTGCTGATTGCTCTAGAATGTCCACGCTGCTCTAAGAACTTAGAAGCAGCTCTGTCTGCTTAAACATAGAACAGTCTGCCTGCTCCAAGTCACTTAGAACAGATCTCGACTGACTGGTCTAGATAGTGAGTTTGCTGAGCCTTTAAGCTTGAAGAATCCTGACTGAAAAGAAGCTGTTAGATTAGCTTGAAGTCATTGCATGAAAAGTACTTGTATGTAATAATGACTTGCCTACAAAGTTCCCCGTCCTGCCTTCGATACAAAGAATCTACGGCAGTTAGTCTTGACATTTTATTAGAAAGTGACAAGTCGGAACATTATATCAATTAAGATGATGAAATTATTAATGATTATTTTTTTCCGTCCGCTAATAGTCCTTCAAGTTTCGGGTTTGCATATAAAAAATATATAATAAAGAAACAACGTAAAAGAAATTGAAATGGAGGTAGATATGTACAGATTGAACGTCCTATTGGTAAATTTCTTTTAATTGAAGTGAATATAACACAAAAACTTACTTTTAATCATATTTCTCCGGAATACGTAGTATGAATCATACTTTTACCTCAACGTTACAATTAACAATTCTCTGTCTTATGTAAGAAAGCAGTCTAATTTAATTTTACAGTGCGGATATTCACTGAACTGGCATTACGTGCTGAATTTTAAAATGAATGACAGTTTTCTAAAGCGGTTAATTATATAATATATAATATATATCAGAAGCTGTTCTTTTATGAGCTGTTCTAATTATTGACCGTTCATGTAACTTAGAAACGCTTATAACCCGCTTCATGTATGGCTCTAATTAACTTAGAGCAGTGCCCCAATGACTGCTTTATGACCGCTCTGCTCATGCTCTAAAGTTAACTTAAGAGCGTTCTCAGACTGGTTGGGAGAGAGGTTAGGAAGTGGGTCGAATCTATAGAAGCAACTGTGTGAAAGAGAAGAAGCAGGATATGCAGAGTATTAAACTTCAAATGTTGGCTCATGAAGAAGATAAACCTTATTGACTTGTCACTATTGCTAAAATCTTGTGGACAAGGTAGAGAACAGCATCTCAGATGAATCATCAAACTCTCCCACATGTTGCCTTGGAGAGAGTATGAACCTATTGACGTGCAATGCTGTGAAAATGTGTACATGTATACTATAATGAACGACCGCAAGTCTTGAAAATGTTTAGGTTCTTAAAATGTCAGGCAATGCGTAAAAGTTTAGTGACATGTAATGAGAGAAAAGCATCGCATTCAGTGCTAGTTAATTTTTTATACAAAGATTCTTTGAAGCATCTTTAAAAAAACTACATAGTGTCCCAGAGAACGGAGGATCATCTGCAACACCCACTCTTAGTCTCTTGAATTACCAAATGCATACACTGTAACATGCACATGCATGTCCGAATACTTCTAATTAAGGTCAATGCGTATTGAAGTGTCTGTTATGTTCCTAGAGCATTGGATCCTGGTTTTATCCTTTTTGTAGAGCAGCCATTGTCAGGTAGGTCCATGGAGTTTCATAAAGATTTTCATAATAGGAAGGTTTTGTGAAATTCTTGTCGATTTACTTTTTTTTTAAAAAATATCAGCGATGTAATGGTCAGCTAATCGTGTAAGCGAAATCATACAAAGTTTTTAAAATTTAAAACAAACAGCCTGAATTAATTTTAACCGTACCGTTCCATCGACTATATGTTTGGTTTTAATCTGTTAAAAGTGTGGGGCGGTGCCAATGCCTATGAGAATTTAGTTAATGAGGAGAACCCCAAGCTTAAACTCAGACTTCTACTTAGGTTATAGTGATGTATGCGATGTAACATAGAAATCATGATATCATGTAGTAAAATGTTAATGAACTTGAATTATGTAAATTTAGATCGAAACAAGAAATATTATTTTATAAATATACTGGGGGCTGGGGAACATAGCAATTTTTTTCTCTTCATCCTTTGTTTTAATTCACTGAACAAGATTCATCCAAACATATGTTCTGTCATGGCGTATGTTTTAATTAAACAAAATTTGCAAAAACTATAACGTCACTGAGGGTGGAGCTACCTTAAGTATCGTCTCGAAAAAGTACAGTTTTATTGTTACTTTTATTTTAGATAAAATCCCAAACTGTGAGATTCAAACCTTACATCCACAATTTGTATAGGTAACGCCTTATATCGGTTACGCTAAGTACCCTGAACAGATGTGAAAAGTTTTAAAAAGTCAGGTAATATTTGCCCGACTTTTTTATGTGTATGTTTGCAAACAAGTATCCTCATAATTGGTGATGGCTGTTGCTATACTCAATTAAGTTCATAAGTCACGGGCTTAACAAATATCCTGCATAATCTTGAACACGGGCGTATTTGGTGTCCGTTTTTCCTTTTCGCATTTTATAGCACAACAGAATGGGACTTATTGTCTGTAGACTCATAAGCGATATTAATGTTGTCCTTTAGAGAATCTGAGGGCGCAATTAAGTGTCTTTTCGCATTGAGATTACAGTCAGACCGCCGATAGAGGCATCATATGTGATCAATCTCAATTGATTCAACTTCACATGAAGTAGATATTTTGAGTCCAAGAAGACAAGGTCGACGAGGACAGCAATGATTTCTACTTACACTACGTAGTTTTTTGCTTCCAGGGAAGAACACCATTAAGTTTGAGTCAAGAATAACGATAGACAAGAGGTACTGGTGAACAATAGTGCTCCTAAGGATACCCCCGATTCCCCAATCTCAAGAAGAGGGTATGTTAGTGTTCAATATAAATTTGTTGAAAATAAATTATGGGAAAAAATCCAAATATGTACCGTTAATCTCCAGTGAGCTTGAACCTTTGAACCAATATCAGTAGGAAACATCTTTGGGTCTTTGAGCTAAGTGGATAGTTCATTTGATATTGAAGGTGATGTCTTAGGTTGAAAGTATATATCCTCTAGCAACAAAGTATCACATTGTACTCCTGTCCAGTGGCCTGACGTTGATTTTGACCTTAACATTTCAATAGGAAATTTTCGTTCCAGGTGAGTAAGTCCATATCCTAGGTCTCAATGGATATCCTCCAGAGGAACGGTAATCATATGTACTATCGATGTCAGTGCGCTTTAACACTTTGACCAAATTAATAGGGAACATCTTCGTCCCATTGGTAGTTTAAAGTTATGGCAGAGTTATGTGATCTAGGTGGAACAGTGCGGACATTTAACTTGGACATGAAAAGTCCAGACTTTTGGTTGCTACCCTTTTTATCAAGGATACAGAAACATAATTCAGTCGTATCTGGTAGGAATTTTTTGGGCAGTATCATTCTATGTTCAAAGCTAAAGTTATCTAACGACTTGTACGGTTAAGAGATATAACTCCGCCTAAAGATAAAATCCTGTAGGAGAATGGGGGATTTTTTTTAATCCTATCAAAAATCCTATCATTATCCTATGGGAGAAAAAATCCTATAGGAAAAATCCTATGATTTTCGATAGGATAATTAATCCTATAGAAAATGAATTAGAATTAAATGTCTCAAATAAAAATCCAATGGATTACTTATCCATTTTTAGTAAACAACATAGGATATTAAATCCAATCAATTATTGTTTATTAGTGAGGACTATATTTATCTGGGATATTTAATGCTAATTCATTTTCTGTGGGATTAATTATCCTATTGAAACACATAGGAGTTTTTTTCCCTATAAGGATTTTCTCCCATAGGATAATGATAGGATTTTGGATAGGATAAAAATCCCCCCATTCTCCTACAGGATTTTTATCTTTATGAGCTTAATATCTCTTAATGTACAAGTCGTAGTAACTTTAGCTTTGAACTAGGAAGATAATGCAAAAATCCTACCAGATAGACTGAATTTGTTTTCTGTATCTTTGATAAAAAGGGTAGCAAAAAGTCGGACTTTGTCATGTCCGAACGTTAAATGTCATAACTGTTGTGGAAAGGATAACACTTTATAGCCCGGAACCATTTGCTACTTCATTATCCAGTGTGCTGACCTTTGACCTTTTGCCCCAAACTTAATAGGGAACATCTTTATCCATAAAGTAGTCATCTAAGAGTTTTGAAGCCATCGCCAGTCATACATGTACTTCGTGTATTCTCTTAGGTATTTCATGTTCAAATCATCTGTATTAAGTTTCACGAGGGTAGTGGTAGTAATAATATCGGGTAATGTCGGGTGGATATTTACATTTCATGTTTTTGGCAGCCATCATCTTTTTGCGAGTGTAAGGGCTTGTTCGTCATTTCCGGTTTGGTGACACACACATTTACGATGTTTTAAATGGTATTTACTGTAATGATTTATTAGATGTTTGAATTGAATGTAATTTAGTAATGGAGGTTAAATACTTCTTCGTTATTTATTACATACTATATGTAACCAGTCGTACATGGAGGGACTATATTTGTTTACGGTAATCGTTGGTAGTAACGTAATTCATCCGCATACAAGCTAAAGCATGTTTAGCCCGCATGTAGAAGATATTGTGATATTATTTCATTTGTATATATTACTAATTGAGTTCTTTAATGTTTAAATTACCTAGATTTATTGTACATATTGATATTCCTTTCGTGCTTGTACGGTAGCCTGTACGGGATAAAGTAGTTATGTGTGGGAACTTGTGTGGGAATTGATTCTACGTACAAGTCACTGATTGGCTAGAGGCCTGTACGGCATATTTTTTCATTGGTTTATATCTTTAGTCATGTGATCTACAACGGAGGTTATATAAGTAAGCTCGCTACAATACTAATGGAGTTGTACGGCGGCAACATTTGAATATTTACATAGACGAAAACTTAAGGTGAGATTACTCAATAATGTATTGAATATAAAAACTTAGTTAGAAAATCTCCTACCACAATGGACAACCAAAACTTGTATTTCTGAAAAATCAGCAGATTATTTTACACTTGTATAGCCTGCCGTAGTGCAAATAAGTTCACCACATGAAGAAAATGTTTATATTCGATGCCTTGTGTTTGTTTACCACATTAAATGAACAAATTTGACTGAAAAACATCTTTAGTATTCTTCATAAGGAAGGGAAGAGAAGAAAGATTGAAATAATTTATTGTTTAATCTTGAGAAAGTACCCTGACAATTATGAGTGCTGAGGATTCAGAAATATACAGAGCCGTATCCCTGGGTAGCTTACAATATGGTGACTCTAGGTGGAAAGTGAAACACTTTAGGGCCCGGAAACCATTTTAGTTACTTCCATGGTACTTCTCAAGATTAAACAATAAATTATTCAATCTTTCTTCTC
>CAJDSM010023027.1:0-16762 GCA_903981925.1 Ostrea lurida
GTAGGTTTTGAAATAGTCACATGGTCTGCAGAAAACCTGGAAGTGACTGGAGCTTTATATCTGTAGAAATCAGTAGCATCCTTATCCCGGGGCCTTCCGTTAAAGTTGTAAATATTCGTAGATGTCAAATAGTTCGAAAAAAAATAATACGTCATGCAGAAGAGAGAAAAAACAGGAAGAATAAGCATACATTTTCTCCATATTGGCACTACAGACCAGCAGTATTTTGTCCTCGTTTCCACCATTTCCTCAAAGCCCAACTAATTGATATAAGCAGCATAAAATCCAGGCACTTGCTTCACTAAGTCCTTATAGAAGTACTGAACAAACAAACACTGGTCTCTTTACAGATATTGTAGTTTGTTAAATTTCATCATTAGCAGTTTTAATTGTTTCAAGCCCGGAACACTTCCTCAGTAGTCGCATGTTTTGTACCGTTCGTCTTCGTAGTAAAATTTCTCTAAGTAAATTCCTTGTGAAGTATATAGGTCTTTGGTTGATGCTTTCTTCAGTTGAAAGGACTTCAACCTCCATGCTATTCCATGTTCCCTAAAATATGTAAAAAATAAAACTGTACATAATTCACGTGACAGAAATTCCATTTCCGATTACATATGAGTCATCCCATGCGAAAAGGGCCCTTAAGTATTTCGTCGTCATAATGAGAAAAACGCCGGTAAAATATGTAAAAAATAAAACTGTACTATAATTCACATGACAGAAATTCCATTTCCGATTACATATGAGTCATCCCATGCGAAAAGGGCCCTTAAGTATTTCGACGTCATAATGAGAAAAACGCCGGTAAAGACAACGTCATTATTTGCAAGTTGCGTCTGCATGTTACATTGCATTGTCTGAATCATTGTGTAAACATTGTTGTCAATATATTTATGATTGATGCATTAAACGGTGCAGAAAAAAACGTGAAATTAAAAAAGAGGGAAACATGGACTTTTTAGGGCGAGTTATATGTAAACAGGCACGATCATAATTATCTCTTTACTTCTCTCTATAAAAACCTGCCTCAAAATAGCTCAAAGAAGATGAGTTAATGAAACACTCTATTCACCTATGAGTAACAAAGAACAATAAACAAGGTTAAACTTTAACTATTTTGGTACCAACAGAATGATCTTGTCAAACGGAATGTGCACATATAGAATAAAAATTGCCCTATTATCAGTACAATCAGATTAAAGTTTACTAATTTGAGTCCAGCTCCAAGGTCACAGGCCATTTTATTAAATGAAAAGTTTTGTCATAAGCAATTAAAATTTATACAAAAGGTACTGTGAGCAATGCTGACTAAGAATACACCCCTTCCCTCCTCCCTCCCTCCCCCAATCTCCCAAAGGGTGTGTTAACTGTTCAAGAATTTTAAATGAAACCACAATGCAACTTTTAAAATGTCAAGTGAGCTATGACCTTTGACCCCAAATTCAACAGGGAACATTTATGACCTATGGAGCTCGGAAACCTTATTGCTACTTGCATTGTCCATTGAGCTTAACCTTTTGACCCCAAATTCAATAGGGAACCATTGCCGGTGAAAGACTGCAAAATTTGAGCCTATGCTTAGCGCTTATGGCCTTTGAGCAAAATCAAGGGATCATTATCATGTCACACCTACTGTGACACGGGGCCTTGGTTTTTCCGGTCTCAAAGGACTAGCTGTCTCGTTTAGGACTGCCTCTTACGACAAGCAAGGAGTACTGGGAGACTATTCTAACCTCGATCACTACGGGAACAGTCCCCTGGAAGCACCAATGTGGTCATTTTTAGCAAATTATTGAATTTTGTGATATTTCATAATTTTAAGGTTCCTTGGATGATCTTAGATAAACCAATGCAAAACTCCCAAAATTTTACCATCATGATAAACTATCATACATATACTATTATTTCTGTAGAAAATAATTTGTTGAAACTTCACATTAATTTTGACCATTTCACAGGGCCGATTTTCACCCTTCGTGGACTCAGACTGGCCATCTCCTTTGCAATATCTATAAACACCTGCACAGCTACTATGAGTATACCTAATCCTATATAGTTCATAATAGCTACAGTAAGTTTAGATTATCTTATCTTGAAAATATTACCCAGGGTATCTCAATCAATATTTATATAAGTACATTGACAGAATCAAATCTCAGTTTAAACTGCCTATTACACCCAACACATTTTCTTTTTGTACATCCATATTCTCAATAATCCTGAATTATACCACAGATGACACAATTCTCACTTGGTCTGGTCATTTTCCAGGAATATGGTCCTTAATATGTAAAAGTTTTGGAGTCCCACTTTGTGGTACAGCCATACAGCAGCTCCTGTTATCAGTCAGCTTTACATCTCAATACATTCATTTGGGATTCATTGTTAATGAATACCAGGATATAGAATGAGATACATGTACATCTCAAGTGCTCTACTTGTCATAATCAGTATAAATATAATTGCATGCAGGCACAAAGTTCCTGTAGTACAAAAGTAGCACATGTAATAGTACGACAGTCCCTGAAACGTTCTACTTTACCACACGCACGGTGACCGCACACTGAACGCATGGAAAAATGGTAATTTAAAAGTAGAATGTTTCAGGGACTGTATAAACATTGTCCAACAAATGGACGGAAATTGACAACTTTAAAGTACTGTTCCATGAAAGAATCATGCAAAGGGTGGCACATCGACCATCAGATTCAGTCAATACTTTTACATATTTTACCCTTTACATGTACATCTGAACACTGCATGTGCTATTATATATTTTTTCACTTGCTGCATCTCTGCATACTTTGTTTAAAAAGACTGTAACTTTCCATAGAAAAAAAAGTCTTTGCACAACGTCTCTTCTGAGAAATGGGTGAACACATGAAGTACAAATACAATGTGCATTCAGACCTTTCTACATGTACATGTAAGACATCTTTAGGTTGCATGCCTCATGTGAGCAGCAGTAATTGCTGTGCAATTGCTACACGTATATGAAGTACCCATGGGAACCTTCAAACCCATGTTCTGGTCACACTGGTTATGGGGCTGAGCTACATTGTTTATGTGTGTACAATGATCAATCATGAATCTGCCAATGTGGGTGATTTGATAAACTATAGACCAATGGCTACTGAGAGACATATATCTTTTAAAAATGGCATTTTATATATCACTGCATGTATAAATATTCAATAGAACTGAAGTCCTTATTTTGATAAAATCAATATCAGTTTATTGAATGATGACAATAGTTAAAGTTACCAGAAAAGCACATTTTTACAAATTACATTGAAAATTTCAGATTATAAGGTTATACAGTCACATCCCCCATAGAGCTAAATATTGGTTTAAATCCTGCTATATATAATGATAATAAGGATTACGTAACATTCTGGGTCAAATTTAGAGCGAATTGATTTAAATTTCACTGTGCTTCCTTGTGTGGTTTTTCTTTTTTTCAAAATTAATGTAATTTAAGCAAGTACAGGTACAGGTGATTGACATACATGTACATTTAATTGGCTTTTCTTATTTTTTTTTTCCAGACAAAATATAAATTTAAAGCCTGTCTACAATTATAGGTATTACCTTACACTTGCGGGTGAAACACAATATAGGGCGCATTTCCAATACAGCATTGATATACATGGTTTTCAAAAATATTATTTTCCTTTTAATTTAATACAATTTAACACATTTGTTTCTTAGGAATACATTTAAAGGACTTCTGTGCCAATTTTTGTTGATCTAGTATTAATAGAAATTAAGATATTGCAAAAAATGTACCCCAAAAGGTGATATTTTTAGTGTTATGCTGTTACACTTACAATTGTAGAAACTGCAACATTTTTCTGCTGAAATAATAATGGAAATTATTCTATATTTTCATTGCCATTGAACATAATCAGATTAGAGAATTTTCCAAATTATTTTGGTGCTTAATTAGTGATCGACGGTTAAAAACTTTGAGTATGATAAAAAATAATAGGGTGCCACTATTGCATTTCTCATGAATTTCCCCGTTTGTGGTATTGGTGGTGGTGTTTGTGGCCAAATAAATAAGTGTTGCAACATCATCATTAGATTTTTCATAATTCAGTCTAAAAATTACAGTAATCACATAAAACGTGAAGAGAAAAAGAAGATAGATTTTGTATGCAAAATAAACTTAGAAAAAAAAAATTCTCCGGCTAAATTAGATAAGTCAATTTCCTTGACCACTCTTTCAACACATCGTTTCATAAGCTACTATACTTTGAAAGATCTAAAATATTATTATGAAGCAGTACTTACATAAATGGTAACACAACCTGCCGAATGATATGATCATCAATGTTATCATTTGGTTTATGGTTGGTATGGCGGAAAAAAAACGGAGTTGTACTTTCAGGCACGATTTTTTTGGTATCTTAATTTATCTCTCACATTTTGTTTTTTAATGTATTCTTTTCACGACCTCGATTATATTTGGCGACCGTTGCAGGAACCACTTAAAAACCACTCTGAATATCACGGGTCTTTGCGGTTTGCTATAAAAAAATAAATATTTAATTCACCAATAGAGAATATAGTTTGTTTATTGTCTGTATAACAAATATTTAGGACAAGGATTATTCATTGACATAAATAACAACTACTGCAGTCGCTACAGGATGTGAGTTGTCCGTAACTGCTTAAATTGTCTCGTGATGAATCATTAGAATACTAAGACGTTATACATATATAAAGTCCATTATTTAAATATTTTTTAGAGCAATATGACTCCACTCTTTTGCTAGTTATAAGAATTAATGACTGCTACAGATCGGAGGCTGATGGTGTTTTCTATCTCATGGTCATTTATGTATAACCACTGTTTCTCGAAATGGCGGTATATCAATTATACATTCCATGTGGTTACGTGGACACATAAACATAGATAGATATACTCGGGATCATCTTACCAGTGGTCCAGTAACCTACGTATTTTTTTGAAGTCTTGGATGCTTTTTTTGCATGCTATATTGCGCATATGAGCATGGCCTATTCTTTCATTGGTCAGACAATATTAGCCGAGACATGTTTTAAATGTGTTTAGAACTATTAAATTTTTTTTTTACTTTCACTAAAAAGGTCAGAAGTATTACTGTTCTACAAGTTAATCCACTCTTACTTTATTTTTATTTGAATATTTTTTCATGCACCCACTTTTTCTATATTTAGTGATAAGAACATTGACAACTAAATTGGAGAATCCAAAAGTACCCTCTATCATAGACACACATCATTCCCATAATGCAGACATAATTGCTGTTACAATACTCCCAAGGCGATGACATGCTGATAGTCTGTATAAAATAGCCTTTATATATCGGATATTTCTTCTTGGCCTATTGCGCTAGTGTAAAAAATGAGAATGTAATTTCTCTCTATAGCAATATATACGCATCAGATCGGCACAAATCATGCACATGAGCTATTTTATTTTTTTTCATATACGGTTGAATAATGTCACACTGGCTTTTCGTCGGTCGTACACAATTGTGTACAGCCACGGAAAAAAATTTGCATTCCGACGAGTTCTCCTTGGTAAGAGCGTCAAATCATATCTCCATCATACAATCTTCGTTATAAAGAATTAAGGATTCCAATGCCAACTTATGTACAAGTGACATATAATACCTCGAAAGAAAATAAAAACTATCATGTGAATTCATAGTACATTGTATTCATTATCATTGGTGTCTCCGTAACCAAAAGGTTTATAGCAGTACCAGCCACTATGCGGATTTCTGGCATATTCATACTATTTAGTCTTCTTATCGTAAGAGTTAAAATTGTTGAAGTTGTTTCAAATAATAAAAGTGGAAGATCAACTGATTATCATAATTCTAATTACCGAATACATTTATCAACTTCAATGCCACATATCCTGTGTTATGTTGTCATTTATATATACTTTCCATGTCTACTTCTTTTTTCACGACGCTCTCGTAAAGCATTAATGATATCGTCGCGCTTCCTTTCAGGTATACTGGGGTAAATGCTTCACGTCCATAAAAACAATACAGGAAATCTGGATTACGGTTGAGTCACAATTGAAATCTGCGAGTATCTGACATAACTATTATGTGGCCTATGTTGGCACGTCGAGTTTGCGACTCAACATGGTTCTTTCATAACTTTCTTTCTACGTGAAATTTCTATAAAAAGTTTTAAACCTCTAATAACGTCTTTCTATTACTTGCCTAATCGAATTCAACAAGCCATTTGTTCTTCTTCTCCGGTGTCCAATTACCTTTAGAATTTTGATTCAAACTATACATTATTACTTGAAATTGATTCATTCTCGATTCATTAATTGAAAGAAAATAATTTCCGCAGGAATCTACCTTACAGTCCCATGAGTAAAATCAACTTGTTTTGCGGTACTCCAAAACTCAAAGTACCTTTTAGTCACTTATATCACTCTTTAATCTTAGAACCAAAACCGACTTTTTCCGATTTTAAGATTATTATATAGTGAACCTTAACACTTGAGATCTTTAAAGAACCTTCAACAACTTATGATAAACTGTTTATCTTGATATATGAATAGATCTATTACATTTCTATTTTCGTTTTTAGGGCAATATTAGGTTCTATAGTGCAAAATTCCGTATGGACAAGGGTAATGATTTGTCTTACTTCTGTACCAAATAATAAGTTTTCAAAAGCTTATATCCTTTGGCTTAATTTAGTCTTTCTTTGTTGTTCATGCACTCATAGATGAAATAGGGGTTGTTTTATCATGAATCTCAATTATTCTTTGAGCTATGTGTTTTGATGTCGGGCTCATTCTGTATATTAACAATAGATTGAGTTAGGGTCCTACATTTGAGTGTGAATTTTGGAATAGTAGTTAACTCGCCTGTACATAATGACAACAACTCGCGCCCTTAAAAACAGAATCAGTTATTGTAGTTTCCCGATTTTTGAATTCACGTCCATTTTATAATGTATTTGCGCGATAGTAGAGAAAAAGCTTTAAACACATTGATTCTTTTTATGTGATTGCACTTCAATTGCTATGCAGGTATTTAATATTTTGCCATTTGAGAAGTAGTTGACCATACATTAACATACAAAGTTATTGTATTGTTTACACCAAATAATATTTTCCACGATCTAAAATGGCAATGTAACACGCAAGTACGCAACTTCATTTTAATCTGGACCACTCGCTGCGTAGTCTAATACTTCTGCCCCGCTGGCGTTTTTGCGTGCTATGAGTCCACTCGATCGTCTCAAAACTACCCATTCTGTAGTCTGAAGGCCCTTTTCGGCATTGCGCGTGAGATAATACTTCAAGATGTAAACAAATTCGATGTCGTAGAGCAGAAGATGTATTTTTGTGAACAAAATCTCCAAGTCTTATCAAATCTCCTTTATGAAACAGTTTCATTCTGTTGTGAGTCAAAGTATATCTAATTATCATTTGATAATAGTTTTTGCAACACATTTTGTTATTCTGATATATTTTATTGCTGAATTAACAGTCATTTTCGTTATCTCTGGAGCTGTTTCTTGTTACTCCAATTTTGAATAGAGCGACGAATGTATCTAGAAAATGAACGAACAACTTAACGGCCCCGATTATAGACTGGTAATAATCTCGAAATGGACTTAAATCGGAAATGGAAATTATTCTGTCCATCCGCCCTGAAATTGAATTTTCTTGTTATCTTAGTTTAGTTTCTATTTGGTTATACTGGTCACCTTGGCCGTGCACTTAGGTTCTAGGATTCGTAAGTAAAAAATTGTTCCTGTTTATACTTTCGCAGGAAATATGGGTTCCTATTCCTGTATGTAGAACTCTATACAAATGCTTTTTAGAGCTGGTTAATCGGTACTTACATTGGCCTTAGATAAGATAGAGGCGATCTTGGTTGCAATTTTCTTATTCCTTTGCTAGCATACCCTTCTATTCAACTGCAGATATAACTTTGAAATAAGACAGCTGGCATAATAGATTTCAGAAAGTGGGGATTATTTATTCCAAAAAACCTATATATGACACGATGGAATCTTTAACTAGGAGAAGAATTTCGATACCGTATTTACAGTGAACAAACCTTTATGGAACGTGCAAATTAAGATGCATGCTAGAGTGTCGCGCTAACTCTCTTTTGAAGACCGATACACATAAAAAATCATACGATGTGTATGTCTGATCCGAGTATAGGTCGGGTGCTTCCCGACAGACGTCCTTCATTCCACAGAAATCCACATGAGAACATTTATTTGAGAAACTTCCAGTATTTTGAGTTTTTCATAGTAAGCGATCTAGAATAGAGAACATCGTTTTTTTAAAGGAGAGCATAAGCACATGAATCATGTCCCTGAAACAATAATACGTATATTTTGCATTTTTCAGGATATGTTTTAAAAAACTTTAAGAGCCTCACACCATGTTTTTTTTATCTACTGTAATCACTGGCCCAGACGAATGGGTTTTGTATGTATCCAGGTAGCTAATTCTTATTTCAGGGATGCATGAAACTTTGTCAAGGTAAAGAATAGAAACACGGTAAGTAGCCGTCTGGGCGATTGCTGCGTCTGATCTAGGGGACTTCTAATTCTCAATAAGCGCGTTGCATTTATGAAGCGGGGTAACAACAACTATAATGGCGTGTGATGAACAAAATCTCGGAAGTCCCTAAGATAAATACGAGGACAAAAATAAGAAAATATGGGTCCAGATTGAGAGAGTGTCCTGGACAAATCTCTACGGAAGACGATAACCTGACTGTACACAACATGGCTGGAGTGTCAAGATTTCAGTCTGTGTTCCCTTAAGTTGAGAAGTTGCCCTGTTTCTCTCATCTCATCTCTGACTCGTCTCGGCCGTAGACACAGCATCATCGCTTGAGTTCCACGGAAGTATATCTTAAGCAGCATCTGACGGCAAGTTCAGCAGTAACCGAACGGATTTAACCATACTAACAGCTACCTTCTACAAAACTCGTTTTATGGCTTACCTGCTCAGAACAAGGGTATAAGCGATGCCTAAGCTAGATGGCTTGCGTTGCAGATATGAAAAGCTCGATGTCACTTTCCAGTGTTTCCTGTGTTATAGCCTACCATTACCTGACATTAAAGATTTATTCACAGAAGAATCGCGCCGCATCGTTTAAAAACCATATAGAGAGAACTATATTGATAGAACGAATAATAGAGAAATACCTAATAACCAAATGCGGAAGTTTTACAAACCGATACTTAGTATTATTTTAGTGCGCATCAAGGAGGAAAGATCATCATAGGCCTTTTTTTCTTTACGACACAATGCAGCTTTTTCTGAAAAAAAGTGGCTGGATAGGTACCAAGAAATTAGCCAGTTACATGATCGGAACGCCCACTCCCATGATAAAAGAGAGCAAATATTTCAATAAAAAGCGTTCGTCAGTTAGAATCACAACTGATCTATTAGAAAATTACTGGGCCCGTGCACATTTTGTACACAATTTTTAGATGTAACAGAATTATATTATACAAAGCTGTCTATAGGTTGTCGAGGGGTCGCCACCTGCCTGACAGTCGAGCGTGATTGATCGGCCAAACTTTTTTACATGATAGATATATGACACACAAACATAGCCCTTGAGATTATATATGTTACGACGGGAGATGTATAAAGTTATCGCAAGTCAGCGGGCTTGATTAGATTCTATTGCGCACAAGTCACTCTCCATCTTGTGACGTTCACAATTTAGTCTATCAAGTTATAAAAGAATAGGAAAAACACAAGGATAGTATATGATACAGACCTTATCCTGCCTTGACCTAGACTGTCTGAGTTCGACTGGCGGGACATATTAAACCCAATAACACAGAAATGAAGAGGTAGTGAATTAGTTCTATACCAGAGATGAGAACCATAGATAACGAATGTGCATGGGACGACGTCTTGACTCGCTGAGGATTGATGATGTACGTAGCATGTCTCTGACGGATCACGGAGGAGACATACACGAACGTATGCATTGTAGTACATTACTAGTGCAAGCTGCGTGGTAAATTCATAAAAAGGAGCGAAGGGTATCTATAGATACAGAGATCTTGGAATAAATAAACAATTTTCGGATTTCTTCAATGATAAATATCAAGAATAATACAGAAAGACGATCAATAATTAACTTGAGAAATTAGCATTTTGCATTCAAAGTCAAGATTACCACAAACCTATCGGACACAACATGAGTTATGCGCTCAGGCAAACGTGTTGACAAGGGTTTACACCGTTGTGCCGTGAAGATTTTTTTAATTGACAACTATAAAGAGTTTTGTACGGTATTATAAGGGCTGTGTGTTTTGATAGTGTGTAGCGATTCAATATGTATTCCTACTTGCCCGGATAATAAATTGTTCTGAAGCCTAGAATGCATGCATACGCACCATTAAAGTTCCTGTCGATGTCAGTATATATCTTAAGCAGTGGCTTATTTAATAAAAATACACACTCAATAATAGGTTTTTTTTTCTCTTTTGCTCTGAACTATGAAAACGCAACTACCTGTTTCGGTAACGTTCAGCGCCACACTGTTCGTTATTAGAACCCAGGAATGAACAGCAGGAAGAGAACTCTACGCATCGTGAAAGTCGAGTATATTGATATTAATTCGGCCACTATAAGTCAAATTATATAAGTATCACCCAAGACAGCCCAAAACATGTCACCGAAATCTCTTCAGAGTCCCGAGAGAGAATAAGTATATCAAATCGAAATCGCTGACCAGTTTACTATTTGTATGAGAAAAGTTTATAATAAATTTATTTCTGTTTACGTGTTTATTTTATAAATAACATTATATAGTATATTCAGACATTACTGATACAGAAGAAATATTAAATATCTTACTATGTATCTCCACTGCGCGGATGAGAGGATGAAACAGGATTAATGATTGAGAGCGGATGCTGGTAGTAGACCGTTAGAAGCGTAAAATTCCACAGCCCGATGGTCAATACTACCCCCAATTATTATTACTATTCGGTCGTTTTATATATGATCCAGGACCGCTATGACTGTTGAATTTCCCTTAGTTAGTTAGCCTTTTATAACGCTTACAATTTCGCTAACTATTGCTTTAGACCTTTCATAACTTCCCGCACGAAAATGGTCGTTATGTTTAAATGCATTTCGTATAAGGAAGGGTATAACAAAGAATACGATAACCTGGTGGGTTCGCGGTAGCTCTCCGGTCGATTGGGTGGACTTGCGGTGCTCTTCGCGGGCCTGCTAGCTGGAGCGGGAGGAAGGGTCGTGCTGTTCAAGTTCGGCTGCATATCGACATGTGCTCGACGAGGGTCAGGACCTTTAAGAGTAAGGGGTACTTCCACGGTGCTGTGCAGGTTTACTTCACTGCGGAAACAGGTGCTCGCGCGTTGTTGTTATTAAAGGGCGGGAGTCGGCGGTCGTGTTGGAATATGGCGCTGTAGGTGGAGGTTCGCGCGAGCAACTGCGTAGAGAGGCACCGCAACTAGAGAAATGGTTACCTGACTGCTCGGGCCATCGCCCAGTCGTGGTTCGTCAGGTTGTGTAAGGGAGGGCATGGAGTGATAACTGCCCAAATTTCTCCCTTACATTTTCTGTCGTTGCATTATCGTCTCAGTTTGAGTGAAGAGATTCTTCACGGGGCGTGAAGCAAGCAAGCAACCCAATCTATTTGTTTCCTTGGATCAGGATTGACTGACTGATAGTGTATTAACGTCGCCACTCGAGAGAATTTTTATTCGGGCGACAGAAATTTGAATTGTTACTTCATTCTGGAAAAGTCTGAGCTGAGTCTAGCCTGCGTGCTGTTCTAGTATATTTATATTATTTTTGACCAATCAGGGATATGTATTAACATATTATTCAGTTTTCAGTATTGGTTAAGGACCTATATTTGCTTCGATAGTATGTCATTTTCCAGGATGCACATATCTTAACATATATTTTATATAGTATACATTAACACCGAAACACTTGCCAGAGCAGAAGGCTATGGCAAGCCTAAATTGCCTTCGAATAAACTTATAACCATTGATTTTCCATCTAGCCCGTGACTTGGCTAGACAGAATAGCCGGTATTACCAGTAGCAAAATCATCCATAAAATCCGCAGCAAATACTTGATGTCAAGGCTTACAGTGCGACATCCTGAGACCGCGCCACATGGAGTCATTTATATATGCGTTTCAACTGTTCTATTTTTAGGCTTAGCAGAAATAGTCTAACTACAAATCCCATGGTTGCCCTTTACACTGAGTTTTATTAAGTACACAATCAAAGATTTTTATTCATTTACAATCCATAGTAATGTATTCTCAAATTGTCAAATAAATACGAGAAGACAATTTATTGGTGGCAAGGAGTATTAAGTTTTGTCTGAGTTTTAATCTGTGGTAGCATAACTACACTCGCATACTTCCACTGGACATCAACTGTGCGGTCGCCAAAAGTGGGAATGAGCTTATTCAGGAATTGTTTTATTTATAATACACTTCAGCATCTAATTGTTAGAAGGGGTACAATTTTTGTAATTAGTTATCCCATGGTCTGTTATATATGTACACACGTATGTTATGTTTTACTATTATTATTTAGTCTTTAAGCACACTTGATACATTTCTAAAGACATATGTCTTAAGAATTCTTCATTTGTACCTTGGTTGAACTCATGTTCAGTGGAGTCGATAGGATCAGATTGGCTATATATCACGTATATTGGCTCATGCTTAATTGCAGAGACTGCGTTTCTAAAGACTACTAAGAATTCATCATTTTCACTATTTACCACCAAGTAATTTGGGCACATGCGTATATATGTATTTGTACTTGACATTTTACGTCAAACTCGTCATGACTACGACCTTAGCTGTGATTCCTAACAGCCGCTTGATAGGCGGGCACTTGGATTTATTCATGTGCGTGAGTCTAGAGACTATATACTTATTGATTGGTAAGATAAAGTAGTGAGAGATTTCTACACAATCAGGATTTCCTTTTCAAAGCTGCTGGAAGTGGAAATGCGTCATTAAGAATATAAACAACCATATTTATACTGAGTAGAGAATTCCATCAAATAGTTACCATAAGGCATTTTACGGCCGTTGAAACATGACTTAATTGAGGAGGCATGTATCATATATGTTTGAACCCACAATACACACTCACCAGTTGCAGGGCTTCAGAATGTTAATACATACTTTCGGAATAGGATATACAAATTTATCCTCCACTGAGTAATCCATATTTTGATCTATTGGAATACAAGCTTGTTTTTCGCAAAGTGTGTTTCTATGTGCGTCTGGATGTTGAAGAATCAGTGACTACTAGAATAAAATATTTTGTTCGAAAGTAAGTTATTTTATTGCTTTCAATTCTTTTTGGTACTCATCAGGGGTATGGGCTCTATCTTAACACCAACCACAAGAGCCTCCCCGACCTGGAAGTGATGGTGTGGACTAATAATCGCTGCATAGGAAACCGTTATTTCATGGGTTGACGAGACTGTGAAATTCAGAGTTTAGCAAAGAGGTATTTGTCCATAGAAAGAAAAAATATCAGCATCAATATAGGTTCAGACATATGTAACTGTAATTTAAATAATAGAATCATACTTGATCTAAGCCTCAATGAACCCCGGTAAAATGATCAGGTGGATTTTTGAGCTCTAGAAATCTAGCAGGTTTCGACAATCCTGCGAAAAGTATGAGTTTTGAGAAGAATCGGGAAAGGTGAGCTTATTACCTGAGCAGCAACTCACACTAAGCCAAATAATAAGATTAGTCTTTAAAGATACATACTTCTAATAATACAGGGATGTAATTACCCACAAGCAGATGTAAGGAAGGTTTCGTTCATGTCAAATAACACAAAATAGCTTTCCCGAGAGCCTCTTGCGAGAAGCTTTCAATGAGTTAAGGTTCGGTGGGTGAGTGTTTGTCCTCAGATTGCTCAAAGAAAAGGAATACATTATTAAAGACCCAATATAATTTCCTACATGGCACTATTTATATCAGAATATATTTACATCGTGGCAAATGGTAGAAAGTGACAAGCTTATTTTCTTGCACTCTTTGATACGTAATGGAGAGTCGGACTGAACTTATATGGAGTTTTATGCTACGTCGACCTATCAACCGGGTTTATCTCAATCAAGATATACACTATGTCGTTATGTATTTTCTGTATGAGAACACGACAAACAGACTTAGAGAAGAACGGGTTTGACAAGACAAATATGCTTATCTCTCTCAAGAAGTTCTCACACATCCTCATGTTTTCAAATCAAGTTCTTATAGTTAATTGAACATTGGTTTTGCAGAGAGAAAAAAACCGACTCATCAAATACTTCAAATTGGTGATAGGTAATTGGCCGCATTTTACACATGGACGACGCATTAATAATTTAGATTGTAGATATTCCTACCGGACCATTAACGTAGAATGCAATAATATAGGACTGACTGCTTGCAGGCTAGAATATAGATCGTATATGGCTTAATTCATACCTACATGAACAAGACTTGTGCATTCGGGACGAGCCCATTTGCACAATGTGTGGGAGGATATAAGATGAATAGTGTTATTATTTCAAATTATTTTTACTGCAAAAATACACTGAATATTGACTAGGCACTTTGTGGATACAAATGTCTTATCTAGTAAAGCGAATATTTATATGAGTTTTACCTTATTGCTTACATCTTGTAATCAGCATATCAATTCAAAAATACCACTTGGCATTAATATCATTTCTGTAATCAGGTTCTACGATTTGGAATATTACCAAAGCTTCTATGATTATACGCAACCAGTTCGTTTTCCAGAAAGCCTCCAGCCATAAATTACTGGCAAATTTTAAGTTCTTACCTTTGATGATCAATAATAGTAAGGGTATTTACATAATTTGACCGGCTATTAGTTGACGGTCACTACGTGGCCTTCTGCGTGGATTTCGCCTCCATTGGAGTCTTTCATTGATTAGGAGCAACAACGAGCACGGAGATACCCCCATTTTTTGATTATGTCATGGTCTACTGGTTTATGAAATTAGGCGCTATACTGGAAACTAGACGCACGTGCTCATTAAGGCCCTTAACCCACAACAGATTCAGTTAGCGAGTTAATTTAAAAGATAGTGATGTAAATTTAAAGGAGATACAGCAGTAGTTCATTACGCCGGTCGTTGGTCAGTTTAACTTGATCGGGGATACTATTTGCGAGCTGCATTACATCGACACGATAATTTGTTTGTGCCAAAACCTTTTAATGGTACCCAGAACGGGTTAGATGTGTATCAACAAAATTTAACAACGAGTGGTTTTAAGAAGTGGCTTGCAGCAGCTGGATTACAGGCCTGAAATTAGGAGAAGGCCAAGGAAAAAATTTTTAATAGGCACAACTTACGTGCGGAATCGACCGGCTAGTGTGTACTACTCTGGGTATCCTGAACTGGACTAACATGTCTGCCTTCCTGACAAAAGAGAACTAGGCACTCTCGGGAGGATCCCAAAAAGAATGAAGGACAGATAGTAACGAATAGCAGATCCGTAATTCGCCGTCATCCCAACACACATGGATTCTCACTTTCTAGCATACTGTATCGAATCTATATTTTTGGACCAGGCTGATAAGGGCAATATACTTCTGATACTGTGTCCAACAGTATACAGATTCCCAGTTTAAATTTTACATATCGAAGACACACCTTATCCTAATGCCCTCTTTAGTTTAACAAATCGTCTTCTACTCTCATTGATCCGCAGATTTTAGGCTAAGTCATAGTCTTATTGCGACTTATATAATATAAATATGTAGACGTAAATGGGGGTAGTCTAGTTACGATTCACAGATACATGGAACTTGCCTGAGCTTGCCAGCCAACAAAAAACATTCAGTGACCTGTTTGGTCCGTGATAGGGCAGAAATCACGGTGCCCAAGCCAAGAGTTCTTGAAGTGTTGGGTATGCCTGAGTGGTGTGTGTTTCAAAGCATGTCTCACGCACATGTTAACAAGTGAATCTCCAAACCAATCCAGAACTTTTCAAACACTTTTATTCCTTTCGACACAGAAAGCAAGCTGACTGCAAAAAACCTGGTGTAATGGAGGTTAGTGCGAAGATTATTATGTGTTTCTATTTTAGTATCCTAGATGTTGTGTTCACAAGTGAGGTTCGCACGACGGGGATAATTACCAGAAACAACAAAAAAGATAATTAATTTCCAATCGCAAGTCGTTGTTTGCTTCACTTATCAGAAAACGCTGTCGAAGGGAAAAAAAAATTAACTAGTATTTTGCTAACCAGACGGACTCGGCTTTACTCTTAATCGTAAACAGAGAATTTTACCGTGTCTTTGGTAAAGCACTTACACCGGATTATACTTGGTTCCAACGATCAGAACCGAATGATGAGACCAATGTAGCCAAGATCTTCCCGGGTAATTGTTTGAGTTTGATTTTTGTTGAAGTGATCCACAATTCCAAAGTATTAATATTGGAGCACGCAATACCCTATACTCATCATAAATGAATGGTGAGAAAAAGTTTTTCATAAGTATAGTTATATAAATCAATCTAAATATAATTTGAATCATTCACATTATTTTTTTATTTATATTGGCATAAATCCAGTATGTTAAGTGATGCCGCATTTTTTCAATATTTAAGGTAGAAACAAGTTGCAGGTATGGAATACAACATCTTACTAGCATCCTCCTCCTGGCTCTCTCTCTCTCTCTCTCTCCTCGT
>CAJDSM010023030.1:8699-24545 GCA_903981925.1 Ostrea lurida
GCTTATTGGGTGGCTCATCTGATAGCAAAACAATGATGTTTACATTGTTCTGATCAAAGATCTAATATTTTCACACAATTTTCTTTCGATCAAAGAAAAGTGTTTTATATAGCTTTTTTTTCAAGGGTATGATAAGATAAGTTTATTCCAATTTTGAGCCCCAGAGAGCATAACAGTACATAGACAAAGAAAGAAATGTCCCAAAAAGAAGGGGGAAGTTACAATATCAATGATGTTCAATTTCCTACACTGGTACTTCGGCATCTTCGGCATGCACAAGTCATTATTTTTATATCATATGCAAATGACATTTGTAATACACCGATTTTGAATATTCTTCAATCCACAAAGTCCTTCTCCATACCATGCAGTAGGTGTGATTTGAAGCACTTTCAATTTGGGGAGGAGGGTTAATAAGAACAAATATTTTCAAAAATGAAATAGGGTTGGGAATGACACCAGGGCACTCGCCCAATGCATCTCGATCTATGCAGGAAGACTATAAATTATATACATGTATTTGAAAGACAAAAAGCAGTTATGATAACAAGTGGAAATCACGGTTTGACACCCACCCCCTCCCAGGTATGCAATATTCGAAAGATTATATACTAGTACTTTGTTAAGGATTGAAACAAATGTTAAAATCGCGAGATAGGTACATGTAGTATCAATAGCCAAATCTATATTCTCGAGGCAGGGACACCCCTCCCTTTCAAATTTTGATATGTATATATACACTGTATATATTTTTTTTTTTTTTACATTTAATGCAGAAATAGGTGAAAATAAATTATGTTTGCCCCTCCAGCTTTCGTTGCCTCATTTTAGCTGTTGCTTATAGGTAGGATTTAAATGTTGGTAGAAATTAATCTATCCTTCAGCATTTTATTAAAGCTTTACTAATCGCCGAATCACCACTAGTAGTAGTAGTCGGAGTTCCTGGGTAGTGAATATACAGTCTATATGTGGAATGCCAGAACATTGGCAATTCATGAAAGATTGGTATATATAGACTATAGTACTCCAACAAGCCAGAGCCCTGATATTCCTTTAGCATATTGGGCTCTCTCGCAGTTCATGTACACATTTTAAAAAACAACAAAAAACAAACCTTTTTTTCTTTATGAATATAAAATATGCGTTGTGCAAAGATCTCCATAATTAGAACAAAAAAAACTAGGCTATTATATTAGCATTTCCAAAAAATCAAATATCATTCCAGATCTAAACCAATTGTCTTCATGCATTACACATGCAGACATGCATGGCGTATCTTGATCACATTAATCATATCCCTGCAGTGTTTGGCTAAATATATCATCGGGGCGTCTGTACTGTGTTACTTTGAGAGATCCGACACGGTCATTTCACAGACACAGTACGACCAAACTGCAGTGACACAGCATTTGGCCATCAATCTGTTGTCATTCATGATAGGGACCCCAAGAATGTCAGTTCCACATGGCTGAACTGAGATGTAATTTTTAGGCATAGGCTAACGTGTTTACTGTAATTTAAAAGCTAAAAATATCTTACCGAGTAAGGCGGAGGAATATTATTTTCCATGTTTTAACAAAGAAAAGCAGGAAAATTGAGTGGAAAGTGAAAAATTGACTTTTAACGAGGGTAAGCAGTCGAGAAATGGATTTCTTTTTCGAGTTGTTCGACTCGGAGAAGAAGCGGAGGGCGAATACAGACCCCCGCCTTAGGACAGGGAGTGGAGGGGAGCTCCCCCCTCTCAGGAGGGAAAGGGGCCACCACGTGCTAAGTTTCAGAAAGTATGACCAAAATAACAGGGAGTCGAACCGAATTCGGGAGGAGAGGTTGCGCCGTGAACTCCATCGTCTGTACTTGTGGGACGGTAAGGTTATTCTCTTCCGGGACCTTAACATTTTCAAGTTTTAAATAGTCGTGCATCGCTAAATATAGTCGCTGGATGGTAAAAATAACACAACATTTGATGAACAGTGCTGTGTTTATCCAAGCATCTCTGGCTTTTTAAACATCTGATAAGATCATTCCACGAACTCAAGAAGTAAGGGTAGTAAAGGTTAACCCTAGCTTATATTGTGGGTTGCTGGCGTATATGTGGGGCATTTTTTATTTTCGATGAGTAGTCAAATTGTCATGTACTACATCCACGAAAATACTGCTGTAAATTAATATATGTAACGTTTACCTATTTTTCACACACACACACACACGACACACACACAAATGGACGAGAGCATGGTGCATTTTCATGATTTTGTGGAGACTAACAGGTTAAAAGGGGAAATTGGGATGGAGAGAAGAAAGGAGAAGAGAGAGAAAAACAGAGAGAGAGAAACAGAAAGAGACAGAAAAAAGAGAAACAGAGAGAGAGAGAGACAGAGAGAGACAGAAAAACAGAGAGAGAAGTATCAGGTATTGAACCCCAACAGAAACCAGAAGAAAGATGGGGAGGAGAGAAAGGATGCGATCTGTACTTTGTCTTAATTCGAATAGGGTGCCTTCAGATATAAACTTAATTCATTTTAAGCGTGCCAAAACCTCCGATGACTAGAATGACGAAATCAAACGTGGATATTCAAAGATGACCCCCCCCCCCCCCAAATGGAGAGAAAAAAATACTATTCTTTTATTGCAAAGATGATTCAAACTTATAGTTGATTTATTACATGTCGAATTACCTTATCCCTCTGTTCCGCTAATTATAAATCTTCAAAATTATATAAACTTGGGGAGGGGTTATCTTATTCATTGCTTTTTTTTTTAATCATTATATCATTGCCTTCCATGACATGGGATCTTCGTTATGTTTGAATGTGTACAAACAAACTGAATTACAAACATCGTTTGATGTGGCCGCTTGGACCCAGGATCATCCGTTTGCAAAGCACTAGTATTACCAACGATTATGGACTAACTACCGGATTCGTACTAGATTTGACGACGGGTAATTCCGTTTACTTTGTTTCGACGAAGGGCTCACGGCGGGTGTGACCTGTCGGCAGAGGATGTTTACTCCTCCATGGCACTTGATCCTGCATTCGCTTTTGTCGGAGGCCCGTGTTGTCCTACACTCGACTTTACATGTTTTTGGGGAACTATGGTTATACGTGTAACACATTGTTTACTTCGCCAATTTAATTCTTCACATCGCCTATTCAGCGCGAAACGTAAAACTGTCTTTGGAAAGTTTTAAGTTACCTACATGTAGTGAATGCACTGGCCCTGTACTTACTGTAAATCTACAAGAAGCAGCAGTTGCCCGCATATACGTCTATGATTACAACTGCTCTGGCTTTATCCTCAAATTGCATCCTCTATATAATTTATAGTTCCATTTTAAGGGGGCACCCCACGTACCCCCACCCCCCTTTTTTGTGGCCAAACTTTACCTGTAGCTAAATTAACCCCTAAACGTAACTTTAAAAGCCGTAAAACACAGACACTTCACCCCAGACTTTATATAGCTTATTGGCCCCCTCTTTCAACGAATACGACAAACCCTGGATCCGCCACTGATTATTAACCTGCATTATTAAAGGAATTCTTTCAAAATTAAAGATAAAAACTGATTGTTTTGGGGTGTTTTTTTTTCAAGTTAATTTATAGCCATAATTTGTATTTCCAATAGATATATTTTTGTTGATAAAAAGATTGGAGACAATTATTAGTAATACTCGCTCAGAAGATCTCTACCAAACCTTCAAATGCCATACAGCATATAGATATACATCAATACATGTACATACAAATCAAAATATATGATATCAAACAAGGTTTGAAATAAACACTCACAGGGCACGAAATTTGGGTCAGAATGACCCTATGGAATTATGTTGCTGTTATATAGCGCGGTTTTGTTGTCGTGGATAAAAAAAAAATCGTAAGAAAACAAAAGTATCGATAATTCATTTGGTAGTCGGCCAGTAGGGTTCTTTTGCCAAGGCTCCTAGCTTGCTGAACTATCTCAAGATTCTCCAATGTATACTTACTACCAGCAACAGGCCAACTGTCGTAGCAAGAAAAATGATAAATGGTAGTGGAAAGCAGGGGTACTCTTAGCATATGTAATTTTACCGAGCCAATATATTATATGTAGTTAGCGTTACAGCGTTTTGTTTAGCCCCTCTTTTGTGACACCAGCTGTAATCTAATGCACAGAGAGGATTGCATTATGCCTAAACTGTGTGCGTGGAAAAGTGAAAATTGGTAAAATGTAGGCCGAATACATGCATGCAATATTTTGATAAGTTTTGATGCATTCGACATGCTACCAAGTTTTGACTGTCAAAAAGCTCCTAGAACTGAACAAAACGCTTATATATCCTAAAACAATAACCAAAGAGGGGGCGAGGGCAAACCTGCATTTAGTTCACCTTTGAATGGGTACACTTTGATATACCACTGGCGAAATCAAGGGGGGGGGGGGCACCAACTTAGCCCCCCCCCCCCTTCTCCCGCCTATCTTGAATAAGGTAAATCGTGGTTTGTTGTTTAGGAAAGCGATATAAAATAAACGATAAAAGAAACTATGATTTTTCCACTAGCTCTGAGAGAAATAAATGACAAGATCTTTTGATTTATTGTTACTTTTCTTGGGAAAACTTAACTATACATGTAGGCCTACATTTTCGAAAACTCAGGTAAAATAAGTGCAACCGACCTTGGGTTTTCGACGATGATACATGTGCATGTATTAAACTATTTAAAAAAGAAAAGAAAAGATGATAATAATAAAAATTTGAGCCATTTTATAAGTTGATATATGTATCAGCACACAGACTTCTCATAGAAATTAGGCAGATATAACAATTACCTAGAACAGAGAGAATACGGTGTTTTCCGATGGTATTCCACGTTACGCATTTTTGATAGATAATTTAAGTTTTAGCAAAGAAGAAATTCAGACAAAGACAGTCACTGTTTTTGTATCCTTTCTGTCTCACTGCTATGGATTTTTTTGTTCTCAAAAACTGTTTGCTTAATCAATTTGAAGATGAAAGAACATTTTCTTACTCGATGTAGTAAATTTACAAAAGAAGAAAGGAACTATTTGAACTAATTTCTTCTAAAGAAAACATTTTACTAATTTACATGACAAACAAAAATTATTCTGGATTTTAAACTGTGAAGATGTAGAGTTTTAAACTCTCTTGGTAAATTCTTACAAGTGACATTGCCTTAATTTTAATCTGTCTGAAATACAGGTATATTGAATTTGATAATGTTACATGATGTATGTAATGTGCAAATGTTTATGACTGTTCCACTTCTTACAAATGACATTGCCTTAATTTATATGGTTCTAAAATATATAGATATCATGGGTATGTAATGTGCAAATGTTTGGTGGCTGTTCAATTCTTACAAGTGATTGCCTTAATTTATATGGTTTGAAATATATAGATATATACATGATGTATGTAATGTGCAAATGTTTGTGTCCGTTTCTTTTCAATCATGCAACTCTTTCCTCTTGTGAATGTATATATTTGCATTGTTTATATATATTGTACAACCTTCTTGTTGCCCTTATGGGGGCCCTTAATTGGACAATAAAACGAATTGTTGAATTGAATTGAATATCATAAGACTCCTTCAAGCCCCTGTATATAAGATTCTGGAGTCAATTCCTGGATCCACCCCTGAACATGCGCCCCCTCCCCCGGCCATTTTGCTACATCTATAATCTAACAAATGTTGAGTGGGGAATAAGCAGCAAGATCTATATTATCTGTTTTCTTTAGAGAAATGAACAGGCATAGCCTTATCCAAATCATTAACATAGGTTTTGTTCACTTCTCCACTTTGAAGGATTAGACTGTATATTCTGAAGTTGTTGCAATATCACACTGCTTAGTAGATATAATATGGTTCTCCATTTCCTAACTGACCCGATAAGTTCCCAATTTTCCCCCCATCTTTTATTTACATATATATATATATGTTTATTCACCAATCATGGGCCCTCAGGGGGCATTTACATTTATAACAGTATGATTATATAAAGTACATAATAAAACACACATCATTTCAACTTCAAGTGGGGTTATAATACTTTATAATGAACCCCATGAAATTACAGTTGTATGAAAGAGAAACTGGGTTTCAGAGCAATGTTTCAAAGAGATACAGATAAGCAGATAGAAGCAAAACAAAAATATGACATATAGCAGCATATTATGCAGTGTAAAAAGGTGGCTTGAATACAGAGAGTACCAAGGGACGGTGCCTATGCAAAGTCGATATGACTGACAAACTTGTACTCTAAGTATACAAAACACTCATTCATTCATTTATTGACCCCCTAACGCTTACATCGGACCCCATTGGAAATAAGCCCTTTGAGCTTTATGGGTTATCCTTGGTATATACGTACGATCTATGTAGGCCTATATACTGAAAAAGATTTATTTATTAATATTAACTCGCCATAAATTCCATGGAACTATAGACCATAATGGTCTGATTGGACGATGGAATCGAACCCACTCGAACTGAAATCTCGTAAAATCTCGAGATTGGCCAGACGGAATCTACGAACTGCACTGTGTAGTCGGAAGGCGGTAAAACTTGAAATATTGTGAGACAAAATGACACATGCACCTAAACCAGAGCTAGTTTCGGAAAGTATGACAAAGTCAGAGAAATTTAGTATTTAAAATGACATTTGCTTCTTGATAGGCTGCTTCTTGATTAATAAGCAAGGCTTTCTTGGTCAATAGGCCTGGCCTTGTGGGTAAAGGTAAAATTAAAAAGAATCTCGAATTTCTTAGTAGGCCTAGTATTTACGATGTACTAGACTTAGCCTAGACCTAAATGTTATTTATGTTAATAAAAGGATTATTGTGCACAGTACCCATAGATGAAGTGCTTTTTGTCGTTGGATAAAATCTGTGCGTTTGGTTCTTATTTTCCCTATTTGATACACGAATTTACATTTTATGATGGGGAGAAATGTTACCAACCTGTTGAGCATAAAAATATGTAGATTTAAAAGATCTCTGTCTGCTTTATTAAATTTATTCGTTACTACGTATGTTAACGTAGGCCTAAACCCCCATGTGTACCTCTGACATAAATAATCATGGCGACTTTTATACATCCGCGCGCGAAGTAGTTCCTATGTTGTGATTAGTATTGTTGTACATAACCATCTTTTATTTAATATTTGAAAAACGGAAATTCAACACAATTTTATTTAGAAATAAAATAGATAATAATTTTGCCCAATACACGTCTAGAATGTAATTTATACTCTAGAGGAGAGAGGAGGAATTTTATTATTGGTTCATGGACGGTCGAAACAACTTGGTTTCAGAGAAGGTGAAATTTATCGGTAAACAAGAGCATTTTCTCCCGTTTGTGTAATTTTGAAGTACATATTAACACAATGGGAAATGCTGCTACAGCAAAAAAGGGAGATCCGGCAGAAAACGGTATGTTTTTTCAACGTATTATTTCAATAGTTGAGAAATGCCAGCCCTGGAGATCTAAATTTAGCAGCAAATCTAAATATAGAGGTGTTATTGAATCGTTCGACATCTTTTTTACAAATTTTCTAGTAGTACATTTGAGTACAGCATGACCTAGTAATATAGCAATGTGTTTAGTGACATAACATTGAGAGAGTGCAGAATAATAACGGGAGATGTGACTGAAATTTATTATGTTAAGTAGTTGAAGTTCTATTATCATTGAAGCTGGAATCAAGCTGGCACTGCACTGTAAGTAGCTGTGTATTCGCTAGCTATCCCCCATGGGCAGCACTACAGGAATCATTTGTGTTTAGTGGTAGGTCACATAGGGAGGTATCTCACTATCGTGCATGTATGAAGACAAGGATATCCTGTCAAATCTGTTATAAAAGACAAACAGGTTTAGATTCTTTTTAAATGCACACATGTATGACAGATATATGAGTTTTTCTTCAGACAGTTTCATGCTTTCTAATTTATTTTTTTTTAATAAAATATACATTGGTCAGACTGAAACAAACTGCTCCCCATCCTCTACACAATGTGAATAATAACAGTTTCATTGAGATGCATTTTATTAGGGTGTAGGGAGAACTATATTGGTTTTGCTACATATTTTTGAAACTGGTTTCAATTTTTTTGATACAGAGGATAATATCCTATCATTTGCTTGAGTTTTTATAAACAAGATATTATTTCTTGCTAAAATTCTCCATTGTGTAATGTTGTACAGAAATCCCAACCCATACACATGTATTAAGAATAAAGCCTCCAGTCAGTTCTTATTTTTCAAAATTCCTTTTCATAAAATTTTGTGTCCAGTTTATGACATTAATCCAGTTATTGGTCAGTGTGAAATGGGACTGTCTTGGGGTTAGGCATATGAAATTCCATGTCAGACTTAGGAGGTTTTCACAGCCAATAAATCTAGATCACTGTATGTGGGCTACTTCTGGAATTTTATGGGTATGCATACTCAAATCATGTCTGGATCATATCTTGCACTAGACTTTGTAATTTTGCCTAATGCAAGATTGTATGGAAGTCTAGGATGATCACTCAGACTTGGTCAGTTGGTGCAACTTGTGAGGATGGGTGTCACAACCGAAATTTTAAGGTCACTGTGGCCTCTTTTTTGTGGAATTGCAATTAACAACGTTACAACTTATGCTTTCAAGTTAGAAAACATGAATATGGGTTATTCACATGTTCCAGAAAGGCATATCATCTACCCTATTCTTGCACTAATGGTGATCATATTTTTATTTGTTTATATGTATGCAGAGTTTGAGTTTCATCAGATAATCACTTGTGTATTCAATAACAAAGTGATCAGAACCTGTAGCGAAACTATTCAGTGAAACAGTGTGCAAGTAGTTCAATGGTGTACATGTATAAGAGCAGTTTTTGTTTGATTAAGAAATGGTTCACTTTTCATGTAATCACATTAACCAAAAAATACTAAAAATAAATAATGTGAAGTCTACAATCTGGCGTTAGGCAAAATTACAAAATATGACAGCTTTTCAGACCTTCAATGAAATGGAACAGGTACCTCACGTGTGATAAAATTGGCAAATTAAACCACATCTCTATGTGGTTTCGAAAACACTACCACACTGCACTATTTCAGTTGGGCATTGTTAGTGATTTATTTATATTGGTTGTTTTTATTTTCTGTATGAGAAAGAATGCTTTTATTGTCAACAGGATATCGAATGTTCCACACATTTATTTATATTCCTTTGCCCTGGCATTTAAAAGTTCTGTATAAAAAGAAATTTAATGAGGGGTTTATTTGTTATCTGTTCCTTTAACTTTCGAAGTTCAGTTTCTTTATGAAATTTAGTTTTANCTTTATTTGTTATCTGTTCCTTTATTAAACTTTCAAAGTTCAGTTTCTTTATGAAATTTAGTTTTATATGTATGTCAGTTTTAAATATATATCAGCTTTTATTTCGGTATTCAGGGGTATCAAACGGTATTGAAAAGGCAATAGGAGGACAAAAGTGGATTAAAGTAAATAAACAAGTTATTGTCTCTAGCATAGTGCAAAATTCTGGAGCACACATCATTGAACAAGCTACTTTACCACTGATTTTTTTTGGACCACAGTAAATAAGGGTTTAAACAGCTGGTAGAATGTCGCTTATTTGTGGAAACCTAAAAGCGGATTTCATTTTGGATCAATATGAGCAAGATATTTTCCAAGCTAAGAGGTCTGAACCGTTGTTAAAGGACAAAGTATTTTGTTGCCTGAAGGATTTATTAATTCTAAATTTGGTGATTGAGAGCTCTTATGTTTTCTTGCAGTGTATTGAACTTGCTATTTGAAAAATTATTAAATCTGCAACTTTTATGTAGATTAATGTAGTTGCACTTTTTTTTGGGATGGTTTTGGTTCTAAAAATATTTTTTCTTGAGGATACTACATTATATTGGAAAGAAGGTTGATTAGAATTAGCCAATTTCAAGTGTGTAACATCCCCGAAAGCACATTATCATGATAGTATATGAACTGCCCTTAGGTTGGCTCTCAAGATGATTGAATGCTCTTGGGGAAAATTTCGTGTATAAAAAGAAATATTAAGGTAAATGTATTAAGCACAGGTGTTTCTAAATTTAGCTATATAATCCTATTAACGAAATCATTACAAGATTTTCTTTATACACACGTGACTGAGTTAGTGCAGTCACCTTTTCCTGTCCTTGCTTGTAGAAATATGTTAAGAAGAGGAAGTCATAAATAGTCATTATCCTATGTTGGTCATTGATTAGCCACAAT
Source organism: Ostrea lurida (assembly GCA_903981925.1). Lineage (NCBI taxonomy): Eukaryota > Metazoa > Mollusca > Bivalvia > Ostreida > Ostreidae > Ostrea > Ostrea lurida. The sequence goes on from CAJDSM010023030.1 coordinate 18,957, forward strand.
GTGGAAAGCTGTAAAAACCCTGTATGACCATACTGAGATAATGAATCACTACTTGTATGTCAATGATCCTTTGTGTACTTCATCTTGTACTGTATGGGCTCTAAGGACACAGATAAAAGTTATCATGGTATATACATGCAGAACATAACCCTTGTTTGCCAGCATTATCAACAAGCCCCCTTTGTATTAAAAGAGTACACAATTGATGTAGGCTTTCTGAAAATAATATTACAATATAGCATTAAATGTCCTTTTGGTGAACATATCAAATGCACTTCCTGTACTCAGTTATACAGGTCTAGAACCAGAACTTTAAACTGTAATTTTAGCTTTATCAAAACGGTGCTATAAATATATTTTAATATGTTTTTTTCTTTTATTTCAGTCAAAGAATTTCTGGCTAAAGCCAAGGAAGAATTCCAGAACAAATGGGACCATCCTGGTCAAGTAAGCATGCCCTTGGTTTACTCGATAACCTAATACCGCAAAACTGGAAGATGTCTCGCACACAAAATTACTAGAATTACTCTTTAGTAAGCAAGACAAGAATAAAGGATGTTAACAGTATTTAAACAAAACCAAGACAGTGATATTAAAAAATATAGAGTATGGAGACTAATTGTAGGATACATGTTCAATACACTGATATGCTATTTCTTTGTAGAACACAGCTTGTCTAGATGACTTCGATAGAATTAAAACGTTGGGGACAGGGTCATTTGGAAGAGTCATGTTAGTACAAAACAAAGCTAACAAGGAATTTTATGCCATGAAGATTCTAGACAAACAAAAGGTACATTACACCCGTAACAAGCTTTATTGAATTTCACTGAGTGCTATGATACCCACTCAAGTGATCAATAAATTTGCATTGTGAATTCAAATGGAAAAGTCTCTTTTAGTACACAACGTATATTGCTTAACTCTTTAAAGGCTAAGAGTTAATGTAAACTGATACAGCTTAAAGATTACACTCTGAATCACCTGTAATTTCCTAAGTGTGTGCATACAGTTGTGCACTATTGGATATTTGTTATTAAAGAGCACTTCTTTTCCTGTTTTTGTAGGTAGTGAAATTAAAACAAGTTGAACATACACTGAACGAGAAGAAGATATTACAGGCCATACAGTTCCCATTTCTGGTTTCATTAGATTATCATTTTAAGGTAAATTTACGAATTTTTTTTTGGTTGATTTTTTTGGTCACTTGAGTTACTCATGTAATCTAAATGGATTGAGAATTGTCCATTGTAAGTTGTGTGTTGTTTTGCTTACTTACCAGCCATTGTTCATCAAATTTGGTTTAATAGACCATCTTTGGTAAGATAAGTTTCAAAGTTTGTCAGGGAACATGGGAATCCTCACTTGAAGATCTCTCTTTGGTTTTGAAATATAAAATTATAGGCTTATTGTTTTCAATATATTTTTATCTAACTTTTATGGCAAGAGTATTTTTAGTAACACTTGACAGATTTAAAGGGCACTGATACTGAGCTTAATTGCAATAAAGCTACAAATATAAGTAAATACCCGAGGCATCCCAAATGGTAAGGTTCTTGACAAATAACAAATAACTTCTGGTTTGCAATCTTTCTGCATTTTATTTCATTTATTATTATATATTTTTTCTTTAATTATCCTTTGGGTATTTTTATGTGTGTTTTGGGGGGAAGCACCTGTATTTTAGCATTGGGACCCTTTAAAGAAATCCCTGTACTATTTATTGTGGGATTCATGACCCGCTACTTCTGGAATTTTATGGGTATGCATACTCAAATCATGTCTGGATCATATCTTGCACTAGACTTGTAATTTTCTTAATGCAAGATTGTATGGAAGTCTAGGATGATCACTCAGACTTGGTCAGTTGGTGCAACTTGTGAGGATGGTGTCACAACCGAAATTTTAAGGTCACTTGTGCCTCTTTTTTGTGGAATTGCAATTAACAACGTTACAACTTATGCTTTCAAGTTAGAAAACATGAATATGGGTATTCACATGTCCAGAAAGGCATATCATCTACCCTATTTTTGCACTAATGGTGATCATATTTTTATTTGTTTATATGTATGCAGAGTTTAGTTTCATCAGATAATCACTTGTGTATTCAATAACAAAGGTGTCAGAACCTGTAGGGAAAATATTCAGTGAAACAGTGTGCAAGTAGTTCAATGGTGTACATGTATAAGAGCAGTTTTGTTTTGATTAAGAAATGGTTCACTTTTCATGTAATCACATTAACCAAAAAATACTAAAAATAAATAATGTGAAGTCTACAATCTGGCGTTAGGCAAAATTACAAAATATGACAGCGTTCAGACCTTCAATGAAATGGAACAGGACCTCACGTTGTAAAATTGGCAAATTAAACCACATCTCTATGTGGTTTCGAAAACACTACCACACTGCACTATTTCAGTTGGGCATTGTTTAGTGATTTATTTATATTGGTTGTTTTATTTTCTGTAGAGAAAGAAATGCTTTTATTGTCAACAGGATATCGAATGTTCCACACATATTTATATTCCTTTGCCCTGGCATTTAAAAGTTCTGTATAAAAGAAATTTAATGAGGGTTTATTTGTTATCTGTTCCTTTAACTTTCGAAGTTCAGTTTCTTTATGAAATTTAGTTTTATATGTATGTCAGTTTTAAATATATATCAGCTTTTATTTCGGTATTCAGGGTATCAAACGGTATTGAAAAGGCATATGGAGGACAAAAGTGGATTAAAGTAAATAAACAAGTTATTGTCTCTAGCATAGTGCAAAATTCTGGAGCACACATCATTGAACAAGCTACTTACCACTGAGCTATGCGGACCACAGTAAATAAGGGTTTAAACAGCTGGTAGAATGTGCTTATTTGTGGAAACCTAAAAGCGGATTTCATTTTGGATCAATATGAGCAAGATATTTTCCAGCTAAGAGGTCTGAACCGTTGTTAAAGGACAAAGTATTTTGTTGCCTGAAGGATTTATTAATTCTAAATTTGGTGATTGAGAGCTCTTATGTTTCTTGCAGTGTATTGAACTTGCTATTTGAAAAATTATTAAATCTGCAACTTTTATGTAGATTAATGTAGTTGCACTTTTTTTTGGGATGGTTTTGGTTCTAAAAATTTTTTTTGAGAGACTACATTATATTGGAAAGAAGGTTGATTAGAATTAGCCAATTTCAAGTGTAACATCCCCGAAAGCACATTATCATGATAGTATAGAACTGCCCTTAGGTTGGCTCTCAAGATGATTGAATTCTCTTGGGAAAATTTCGTGTATAAAAAGAAATATTAGGTAAATGTATTAAGCACAGGTGTTTCTAAATTTAGCTATATAATCCTATTAACGAAATCATTACAAGATTTTCTTTATACACACGTGACTGAGTTAGTGCAGTCACCTTTTCCTGTCCTTGCTTGTAGAAATATTGTTAAGAAGAGGAAGTCATAAATAGTCATTATTCCTATGTTGGTTCATTGATTAGCCACAATGTGGAAAGCTGTAAAAACCCTGTATGACCATACTGAGATAATGAATCACTACTTGTATGTCAATGATCCTTTGTGTACTTCATCTTGTACTGTATGGGCTCTAAGGACACAGATAAAAGTTATCATGGTATATACATGCAGAACATAACCCTTGTTTGCCAGCATTATCAACAAGCCCCCTTTGTATTAAAAGAGTACACAATTGATGTAGGCTTTCTGAAAATAATATTACAATATAGCATTAAATGTCCTTTTGTGAACATATCAAATGCACTTCCTGTACTCAGTTATACAGGTCTAGAACCAGAACTTTAAACTGTAATTTTAGCTTTATCAAAACGGTGCTATAAATATATTTTAATATGTTTTTTTCTTTTATTTCAGTCAAAGAATTTCTGGCTAAGCCAAGGAAGAATTCCAGAACAAATGGGACCATCCTGGTCAAGTAAGCATGCCCTTGGTTTACTCGATAACCTAATACCGCAAAACTGGAAGATGTCTCGCACACAAAATTACTAGAATTACTTTTAGTAAGCAAGACAAGAATAAAAGGATGTTAACAGTATTTAAAAAACCAAGACAGTGATATTAAAAAATATAGAGTATGGAGACTAATTGTAGGATACATGTTCATACACTGATATGCTATTTCTTTGTAGACACAGCTTGTCTAGATGACTTCGATAGAATTAAAACGTTGGGACAGGGTCATTTGGAAGAGTCATGTTAGTACAAAACAAAGCTAACAAGGAATTTTATGCCATGAAGATTCTAGACAAACAAAAGGTACATTACACCCGTAACAGCTTTATTGAATTTCACTGAGTGCTATGATTCCACTCAAGTGATCAATAAATTTGCATTGTGAATTCAAATGGAAAAGTCTCTTTTAGTACACAACGTTATTGCTTAACTCTTTAAAGGCTAAGAGTTAATGTAAACTGATACAGCTTAAAGATTACACTCTGAATCACCTGTAATTTCCTAAGTGTGTGCATACAGTTGGCACTATGGATATTTGTTATTAAAGAGCACTTCTTTTCCTGTTTTTGTAGGTAGTGAAATTAAAACAAGTTGAACATACACTGAACGAGAGAAGATATTACAGGCCATACAGTTCCCATTTCTGGTTTCATTAGGTTATCATTTTAAGTAAATTTACGATTTTTTTTGGGGTTGATTTTTTGGTTTTTTTGGTCACTTGAGTTACTCATGTAATCTAAATGGATTGGACCCTTTAAAGAAATCCATGTACTATTTATTGTGGGATTCATGACCCCCTTGACTGGTTACCTGTACTATTTATTTGTGGGATTCATGACCCCCTTGACTGGTTACCTGTACATTTATTGTGGGATTCATGACCCCCTGACTGGTTACCTGTACTATTTTTGTGGGATTCATGACCCCTTGACTGGTTACCTGTACATTTATGTGGATTCATGACCCCTTGACTGGTTACCTGTACTATTTATTGTGGGATTCATGACCCCCATGACGGTTACCTGTACTATTTATTGTGGGATTCATGACCCCCTTGACTGGTTTACCGGTACTATTTATTGTGGGATTCATGACCCCTTGACTGGTTACCTGTACTATTTATTGTGGGATTCATGACCCCTGACTGGTTACCTGTACTATTTATTGTGGGATTCTGACTCCGTTGACTGGTTACCTATACTATTATTGTGGGATTCATGACCCCATGACTGGTTACCTGTACTATTTATTGTGGGATTCATGACCCTCTTGACTGGTTACCTATACTATTTATTGTGGGATTCATGACCCCCTTGACTGGTTACCTGTACTATTTATTGTGGGATTCATGACTCCGTTGACTGGTTACCTGTACATTTATTGTGGGATTCATGACCCCCATGACTGGTTACCTGTACTATTTATTGTGGGATTCATGACCCTCTTGACTGGTTACCTATACTATTATTGTGGGATTCATGACCCCATGACTGGTTACCTGTACTATTTTATTGTGGATTCATGACCCCCATGACTGGTTACGAAGGCTCTGGAGAGCAGCATTACAGTGAAAATACTGTACTTTATTTTTTTAACTGCTCCTTTACTCTTGGACAGT
>CAJDSM010023030.1:24570-44953 GCA_903981925.1 Ostrea lurida
ACTTTCATAAATTCTTTTAAAATTTATGATTAACACTTTACTTGATCGAGCTATCCATGGAGGAGTTGTTACATGTTACTCAAGTGACCATTAAGATCATGCATCTCTTGTTCGTATGTATATTTTGTCATTAGCAGGAGAAATTGTTCAGATAATGTACTTCAAACCATGAAAAATGAAGGTTCATTATAGAATGAAGAGACTTTGAAAGCCAAAAATTGAAATGAAATTGCAGTCAAACTTTATGTTGACTAATCAGACTAAATATTTGTAGGCACGACATAACAAATATTCAGTATTGATCGAATGTTGATAGATTTAGCAGAAATAGTATTAAATGTGGTTAGATATGGCATGGTGGATGAACAATTTTTGAATGATTATTGTATGTATATTCAAGATTTGATTGTGCAGTGTAGTAAATTCACATGGGAAAATGTTTTATCTTTAAAGAAGGTAAGAGAACAAAGAGATTGCTTTTGATTTCATGTAGAGAACACTGAAAAGATGGTGTTGAATTTTTTTCAGGATAATTCTAATTTGTACATGGTGTTAGAGTTCGTGACGGGTGGTGAAATGTTTTCACATTTGAGGAGGATCGGGCGGTTTAGGTAAGAATCATAACCTAACTTTTGTGCTTTCCCATTTTGCCATTAAAGTATTACAGTTGAAATAACCCCAGAGATACTACAATTGCCATTTAATTAATAGTAATTCTTACTGAGAATTTTGTATAAATGTCTTTTAATCTGCCTTTTTAAAAAGCTTTTGTAAAAGGAAATATTAATCAACAAACTTACTCTTCACCGTATACATGTATTTAGTCTGTAGCTGAAATGTCATTTTTATGTGTCTGTATGAATCTGTGGACCTATTTCACAAATAAGGTGATAAGATTTTAATGTTTATGTAAATGTAACATGTACTAAAATTCCATTCACCTGTTGATATGATTGTATTTAATGATTTCTGTAAGCTGCTTTCTTTCACTCTGACTCCTATACAACCTAAATTGATCAATATACAGGTATTACACATTTTACAATTTATGCACTTTTGACAACAGTGTGTGTTGTTTTCATAAATACCCAAGGAATGCTATTCATCCTCGAGTATTTTATTCAGGTGGGAATATTCCTTTGAAATTGCAATTACATGTACATGTCCTGCTCAGTGTGAATAGTACATGTTTTTGGTGTTGTTGTTTTTTTTTTTAATATATCATATTGAAATATTTTCCCCATGTTTTTGTGTGATAATGAATTAAATTATTTGTTGAACATTTTCAAAATGTTGGGCTATTCCAGTATTGATCTAGTGGAAGATCAGAAAATCTCCCTCTACTTGTATAGGTGGTTGTAATTTATTTAAGGGATTTATGGTATGGTTATTTCGCTTGANTTTGGGCCATTCCAGAATTGATCTAGTGGAAGATCAGAAAATCCCCTTCTACTTACAAGTATAGATGGTTCTAATTTATTAAAGGGATTTATGGTATGGTTATTTCGCTTGAACTGATAATAGTCTGTATTTGCACTGTTTTAACGCCTTTCCCCTTTATAATGCCTCCTTCTTAAGCATTTGTCATTTCCCTGGACTTGTTCATTTTCATGCATTAAGAGGTGGCTTTAGGGAAAACAAATAGTAAATACTGCAACAAGAGGAAAAAAGTTATCATATCAAGAAAGGTGTATTTAAAGTTTTAATGGGGAAAATTGCAACAATTGTTATGAAACATGATAAAAAGTGATCATTTCCTATTGAAGTATTCATGTAGATACACCTACAGATTAAATAAACTTATGTAATTTGGTCCCCCCCCCCAAAAAAAAAAGGGGGGGGGGAGAGAGAGAGAGGACTACATTATTTCAGCTAGGAATCCATCAATGGAAACTCTCGTATTACATCAAATGTACAATTGTCACATTCAATTATGTTGTCATATGACACAATGGGCAAAGCGTTCTAATTCAAAGTTGATTTTGGTAAACTTCAGGGATAAAATTTAATGTGGCACAGCAGGTTATTTTCTTGTGTAGTTTGAAAATAGCAGATAAGTGAATCAGCAATGTTTATCATATCTAACTACGATATGTACATATTATTTCAAACTTTGATTTGTCTTGTAAAAAGCATTGATCAGAGAAATATCATGGTACCTTTCACCCATCTAGGAAAATTTAGGCAAGGTCATTGCATCAAATCTGACAAGTAGACTTAGTTATGGGAATTTGTATTGAAACTGTGACTCCTGATTCAGCAAAATGCCATCTCGCCCATTCATTCATCTCTAGAATACCATGTCCCCATAAAAGCATTTATGTGAAATTTATGTGATGTATTCAGATAAAACTTTCATTACTTGTAAGGATTTATGTAAATTTTAATTTTGATTTCTTTTAAGCAAGCAAGCTTTTCTAATCAAATTTTGTTGGTTGTCTGTAGACTTTCACATTTTTAACTTCTCAAGGCCCACAAGCCTATTTCAACCAGATTTGCCAAACAAACATCCTTGAGAGGATTCAAGTATGTTCAGATGAAGGGCCATGCATCTTTTCAGGAGGAGATAGTTAAGAGATACATGTAGTAAAAATGGGATTGGGTGTTTTAAATTGATATTTTCTCAAGAACCAAGACACCAGAAAAGCTAAAACTTGTAAGAAATAGAATTGCTTATGATACTGAAGATTCAAGTTTGTTCTAACAATGACTTGCCAGAGCAAGGCTACAGTATGAGTTATTGCTTATATTTAGGGGGAAAAAACTACAAAGGTGCAAGTAAATGAATCGTGAAAGTTAATGAATCAATGTGTAAGCATGTTCATGCTGTGCACTTCCAGGTTTGTTCATGCCATGATCCCAGGCCAGGATGAGGCCAAGATAGAGATTCAGATTTTAACACAGATTATGCATAGGAACAATCTTTTTTAAGAACCACAAGGTTGCATTCATCTTTATGGGATGTAGTTTCAGATTTGTACATACTCTGTAAGTGAAATTTTTAGCGAGACACAAGTTAGCGATTTTTCCATAAAAAATGTATATATCTATTCATACATTTAGCAATAGCTAATAAATCCAAAAAAGATAACTATTTCTTATGATATGGAATAGATTGTTGGTGATATTCAATATCAGAAATACTCACTCATAATGTCAAAACCAAATTCTAAAAATTCTGCTTAAATGGTATCCTGATCCCTTAGGCCAGGTCACAAAGGGTTTAAAGTTTGAACTTTTTGCTTGCATATGCAAGGAACTCCATGAAACCTAGAATGAAATTTGTTCACTCCTGACATGGTGAGCAGTGTGGCCCATAGGCCTTTCTTTATGGTGACACATAAGTATACTGCCGTGCTCTGTATTGATGTGTTGTTTTGCTTTTTTTTCCCCCACAGTGAGCCACATTCCCGGTTCTATGCTGCCCAAATAGTTTTGGCATTTGAATATCTCCATTATCTGGATCTCATATACCGAGATCTCAAACCAGAGAATTTACTTATAGACACTCAAGGTTATTTGAAAGTAAGTAAAGCAGGCGAGATGAGAAAAACCTTCAGAAGCAGCTGAGATGAACTTGGGTCCCCTCCCCTGTTAGGTGTAAATGGCAGAGTTGAGATAGGTTTCCTGTGTGTGATAACATATTTTGTGCTTTTTTGACAGTGAGCCGCATTCCAGGTTCTATGCTGCACAAATTGTATTGGTCTTGGAATACTTGCATCATTTGGATATTATGTACCGCGATTTAAAACCAGAGAATTTACTATTAGATACCATGGGCTATTTAAAGGTATGGCGTGGTGTTGTTAAAAAAAAAAAAAGATGTATAGGAACGTTGCATAAACTTGACACTCATCATGGTAAGCTTTCTTTGCTTCTAACTGGGACATGGTACCAAACTGGCTGTCATAACTGCTCATTCTTATCTGCGCTTTCTGTATTGCATGTAGAGCTCTGCTTACACGCTTGTGATGTAGCTTGAATTTCATTGAAACAGCACCAAGTAGAAGCTGATTTTTTAAAAAGTTTGTTACTCGGACTTTCCTAAGATTTTCTCTCTACAGTCTGTCTATCGGAAACAAAAACTGGTGAAGACTATTTAAAAGATATTCCACATAACCAATAATGGTTCACAAAGAGAAGATTCTAATGATTATGTTGATGCAAAGAATAATAATAAACAATTGACTTGTCTTGTTCTTTTAAATACCTGTACTGTGAAATTTGAAACTAAATTTGAACCAGTTTTCAACCCTCAGTTGTCTTTAGGGTCAGTATTTGAATGATCCAAAACTATGTAACAAAGAAATGCCCATACATACTATATATTAGATTTGATAAATGTAAAATTCTGTGTAGATTTCCTTTGAGAATGCATGTTTGGTTGAGCAATGGTTTTGGAGTGAAATCCCAAAATAAGAAAATTCAGTTGTGCTTTTGTATTCATATTAAATCATGCAAATGAGCCAAAGATACCTGACTGTATGAGACAGATACGATATAAAAGAATTCTCTAAAACTTGTTCCTATTTCTCTCTTCCTACCTGAAATCTGTAGGTATTTAGTTTGCTGTGCATTGGTTTTGTAATGAAACTGTTTGAAATAGTGTAGTATAGATAGTAGAATTGCACTCTGGGCAATACAGAAATGTATTTCAGATGCCAATTTATGTACATGTATTTTTGGACTTGTTGGCTTGAAATGAGAGTATACTTGGTATCTTTCAAATTGCATGCCCTAAAGATATGTTTTCTAATTTATGAAGACAGAAATATTTATACTTCTGACACAGTAAATTTGAATTTGTTTTTATTGATTGAAATGCATGGGTGTTGAAATAATTGGCCTTCGTTTTACATTGAGTTATAAAGGTTTGCTGTTACTTTTTAACATTATTGTACCTGACTTTGTACCAGTTGTTAATATGAGTGTGTCATTTTGTTGCATGTTAGTTTGGCATGATAGCAAAGTCTGGCTTACTGCCACTACCTGTATATAAATAGTGTGTTATGACAGACCTGTTATAAGTGGCATACAGTCCTCAGGGCAAAAGATCATTGAAGCATGAATGACAAGTCATATAAACTTCAAACACTGAAAAAGAAAGTGCTATTTATAGATGGGTTAATCGTTCATGCATCAGTGGACACCATGCATTGTGCATCGATCCTATACATGTCAGCAACACCACCGCTGCTTGCTCATCTATATAGCTGTGTTTCGTAGATGTGGTACTGCTAGCAATGTGGCTTCCAGGCAGGCCGCTAAAGCAGACACAATGCAGCAAGCACCTTGTAGACCTTGGCTAATTTGTTCAGCACCATACCTGTCTATTTGTGGCAGGGCACTGCGGGTGATGAGGGGGCAATATAAAACACATCCAGAACTGCTTCTGATATAAATGTTGTCTTATTACCCAATAATGCTAGACAAGCAAATTTAGGTGAAATTTGAAAATGTATTGAATGACAAACGATGTTGTAATATTTGTAATTGTGCATTTTGCGGATCAGATTTTTAACAATGGTAATCATTCTGATATCATTATCAACTAAATAAAGAGATTTAAAAAAAAAAAATAAAAAAAATACTGAGTTTCCTTATCATGATCGCATCTAGTTGTATTTGAAAAATTACACTCAAGATTTGTTTTATGTTGCTTAGGTTACAGATTTCGGTTTTGCCAAGAAAGTGAAAGGAAGAACATGGACCCTGTGTGGTACCCCTGAATACCTCGCTCCAGAAATCATTCTTAGCAAGGCAAGGCAGTCTTTGAAGATTTTGAAAGTCACAGTATAAACATATCTTGATCAGTAATTAAACTGCAGATAATTGAAGATGATATTAATCAACCTATGACATTATCATTGAACAGGGCTACAACAAAGCAGTAGATTGGTGGGCATTGGGAGTATTAGTGTACGAGATGGCAGCAGGGTATCCCCCATTCTTTGCAGATCAACCTATCCAGATCTATGAAAAAATTGTTTCAGGAAAGGTAGGGCACTGTGGAATATAGATTCTGTGGAGTATACCACTGTATTAAGAATTGATTACCGTAATAATGATATAAGTCGGTTGTGTTTTTTTAGAATCATTTTGAAGGATTTTGCCATTGACCCGCCTATAAGTTGGTACACTTTTGCAAGAATCAGTTGACATTTCAAAATCAAAGTTGCACTGATTTTGCCCCTGTTTCAAAAAATATTTTTGAGAAAAATGGATGCCGGTATTTAATTATCCTTTCTCTAAAAATCAAAATATCTTGTCAATTCCTCTTATTATTTACCCTGTGTCATAATATTTTTATAGTTTTCTATGTCCAGACTTAATTTGGTCCTGGAACGTGATCGTGATTATCGTGAATATTTTAAATTTGTACATTTCGCCGATTAGAAAAAATACTTATCTCCTAAGGACTCGCCTATAAGTCAGACATAGACTTGGACAAAAATTTTACTCCCCAAAATTCAACTTATAGGCAAGTATATACAGTACTTGGACTATTTAAAAGATTAAAAGTTAAAATTCTCATATTGATCCAATGCTATGTAAACCAACAGGAGTGGATTAAAAGGGAATTGGAATTGACATTCTATTGTTAGTTGAAATATTTGTCCAGGAAAGTAGATGTGTAATTTCATCCCCATTCAACAATTTTTTGGCTAAGTGGGCGGCACTATGTCTACATTTTGAAGGAGTCTACTTTTATTCAACTTGATATCCTCAATTTACACGATACTAACACTTTATATTTTCAAGATCCCCCGGTCAAAGGTACATGTACCTTTACCGTTAATTAAAAATTGTGGATATGAATTGATACATTTCAAGGTCCTAACTCAAAGAGCACCATAGCAGATTGAAATCTATTTTAATACATGAAGCCAAAAATGATGATCTCCTTGCATAACACTGTATATTTTATGATACATGTATCAATATTTTTCTTTTCTTAAATGTTGAAAGTTAGAAAATTGTAGATATGGAAATGTCATGTTAGTGAGGTTTATTGATTGGAAATGTCAAGTTAGTGAGGTTTATTGATATACCTACTGGGTTACTCTAATATGATTAGGCTGGCAGGAGTGTACCGTATTCTACTTTGCTCTTTACATCACGTGCTCTTTACATCATGTGTATTGTCAAATTATAATTATATTGTTGCAATTCATTGCTCCATGAGGCTGTACTTGTGTGGATGAGCATGTGTTTGAGTGTGTGTAACACTTTACTTGTATACAATACATTTTTTGCTTGTTTTATTTGATACACCAGAGAGTTTAGTAATGAAGAAAAGGAAGAACCCTTTTGATTCAAAGGTCAAGGTCACTAGGGGATTCATAGAAAAAACTTGAAGACACTCATTGTGAGGGATATGCTTTGCACAAAATTTGGATAGTGGTATTAATTAAATGATAATAACAAATGTCTGACCAATTGGAGCTTGAAGATGCTTTTATGACTATGGTTTGTATTACTGCTATACTTTTAGGTCGGTTTCCATCACATTTTTAGCCCATGATTTTAAAAGACCTCTTGAGGTATTTACATCCAAGTAGATCCTGACAAACGATATGGCAATTTAAAGAATGGTGTAAACGACACCTTCAAAAACCACAAATGGTTCTCAGCACACAGATTGGATTGCACTATACCAGAAAAAGGGGGATAATTGCTTTATGTTTAGAACAAAGCTTTGTTTTGTTTTTTTAACTCGCCTAAGTTGATTAAGCTCAAATGGGCAAATCGAAAGTTGATTTTTGGATATGCATTAATCTTGAAAATTTCTGATAAAAAACCCTCCACAAGCATTAATAATGATAATAATGGCAGCATTTCAGTGTTATGCAATTCAAAATTTGATAGGGGTTGACTTTGAGGATTTGAAGCTTTATATGGAACTATATTCGGAAAAATAAAGCAGCAGGGCCACCACTTAAATCATTTAGTCTGTAAACAGTTTCCCATGTTGTGTGAATTATTTTTATTTTTTTTGGTTCCATGAACATAGGTTTTCATTACAATATATTATTTCGGTATTACATTTACTGAATTACATTAACTAATTCAAACTTGAATCCATGCACAATTTTAGATTCTATTTAGAAGCACCCCCATTTTGTATAGATTTAGTTTTGGTTTTATCATAACTCAATGGGCTAGGTTGGGGTCAGAACTTGTCATGGGGGAGATTAAAAAGAGTTTTAAAATCTTTGATAAAGAGCAGCAGGGGTAAGGTGGCTCAAGTGAGCATGACCTCTTGCTTCCTATTGTACATACTCTCCAAAGATTTCTTGCTGACAAGTAGTTTCTTTTGGTATTTCAGGTAGATGCCCCCTTTGTTCCAAGTTGCAAAGGACCTGGGGATGCCAGCAATTTTGATGACTATGAAGAAGAACCACTCAGAATTTCTTCCACTGAAAAGTGTGCAAAAGAGTTTGCTGACTTTTGAACCGGAACAAGCTAGGTTGCTGAATGTTAACAATGGGGATATAGACCATAAAAAGTATTCATGGATCTCTATCCCACATGTGCAATACACACATGGTAAAATGGAATCTGAGAGTGTGTGTGTGAGGAGTGCATCTCATGAACACTGTGATAGTGAGGCATCACTCCATCAACTGCTTAAAGGCCAGGCCCTAGTGCTAGGACTAGTCCAGCCATTATTTATTGGTGTTATATGTCTTTTATGTGTATTTCTCAGATGGAATGATTTTTACAACTTACACAATTTATTTGTAACCTTGAAGCTTTATCTATTTTCAGCATTTTGTGTACAAGGGAGAAACACGAAATCCTTTTATAATCATACTGCATGACGCATTTCATATGGTTGAAATTGTGCAAGTGAAATCAACCTTTGAATTATTAGCAGGTACATAGAGAGATTTGGTAGAACAGTGATTGCCAAAAATTTGTATCCAGTTGTAATGTTACAGTGATGTCATGCTCATATTTACAGAATTTCATTAACATAATTTTAAACTTTTATTTGGTTTTAAAAATTACTCTTTCTGTAAATGTTCTTGAAGGGAATTCGAATTTATTTTTTTTTTTTTAAGTACCATAGATCTGCAGATGCTGCAATAACTGATGTGAAAAAGGTTTTATTTTATGATTTGAAAATTGTGTCTTTTCTATTGTTTCTATTGCAATAATACATGGGAGGAAATGTATGTTTGCAGAACAATTGTTAGCTTTATGTTAGAATGTGTTGCTGTATATGTACATATTAAGTTTGCAATTTCAGATATGCATTTAATTCTGAAATTTGCATAAAAGTATCTTTATATTTAACATATAAAATTATGTTTTAAAAGTTAAAGGTAATTAAAGATGAAACTATATCTGTCTCTGCAGTTTTTCTTGCAAATCAATTACATGTACAAATTAAAATTTGTTTTTGGAGGCAAAAACACATGTCTCCCTCTTGCTGTCAGTTGAGTAGTTTCAAAAGATTCTAAGTTCGAAGGGGCATAACTGCCACAAAAATTAGGGGATCATATGATGCCCTTGCTACATATCTCGTTTTCAAAAAAATGGATCAGTAGTTTTCATAGGAGATGTGCTTGAAAATAGGTTATTTATGAGGATTTAGGGCAAATTTCCAAGTTTAATGGATCATAACTCCCAACAAAAATTTGGGGATCAAACTTTCCTGGTTTCATTAAAATCACTAGTTTCAAAGGAGTTGCACTGACAAGGTTATGAGGACTAAGTTTAAAGGGGCATAACTTGCACAAAAATTAAGGGATCAAAATTTCCTGGTAATTATGTACAAATACATATTTTAAAAAGGTGTCCTTGCTACATAACAAGTTTCTTAAAAATTGGATCCATAGTTTCGTCGGAGTTGCGCTGACAAGGTTATTTATGAGGATTCAAGTTCAAAGGAGCCTAACTCCCACAAAAACTAGGTTATCAAAATTTCCTGGTAGTATGCACAATTGCAATGTCCTTGCTACAGTCAAGTTTTGTAAAAATCGGATCAGTAGTTTAATTAAGAGGAGTTGTGCTGACAAACTTTGTGATGGACAGGCCATGGAAAAGTTGCATAAAGCCATCAGTGAACACAACCTAGACAGCAAACTACATACAAGTGCATCTAATTCCTAAGGAAATGGCATCTGATTGTGGGTTTGATAAAAGTGTTTAGCTAACCTTAGCCAAAGGTTCAATTGAGGATTTCAAATAAAAATTTGTTGTTTGCTCTTGGCATCATAAAGTGTGTCCCCTGCTTTTTAAATGCCCATCTAAGGTGGCACTTATTGTGGGGACTCTGCTCCTATCAGTGTCTGGCAGGTGGCTTATAAATACAATGAGACCAAGAAAGATCAAAACTGTTGGCTGATACATCTTCAGCAGCTTGGGTTGCATCATTGAGAGATATGGCATAACCTTTACTTGGGCTTATGTAAATTTGAGTCCTAGAATAAATAAACTTTATCGTTTTGTGCATATATAGAGAAATGTAAATTGCAGTTTAAAATCAGTCATTCAAGAAAGGTATATTTTAAGGGAGGTAACTCCTACTTATGCAAGAGAAAAATCAATGAAGTGCACATTTTTTTTTTATAAAATACAGTTAATATAAAATGATCATTTTGTTTCTAACATTAATGATATAGATATAATTATGCTGTATTGTACTAGAAAATTTGCAAGTACTTACGATAAAGTACATAGAAGAATTGTCTCTTGGGAATAATGATCTTGGCCATAGTGTTTCAAGTTCAGTTGCACATTAAGCTATGGTATTTCAAAGAGTTCAGCTGGAAGTGCAAAGGTCATTTTAATAGGAGCAATTGCAGAAATTCCCACACACAACAATGATTGTATATTTTTAGTAGTACTCAATCAAGGCCCATCCTGGATCCTCTAGGGGCTTTAAAAACACCCCCCAGATGCAATGAAAATGCTAAAATCTCTCAGCTTCCAGGGGTTTCACCTCTGGACCCCCACCAGGGTTATTCCTGGACCAGCTGTGGGCCTGACAAGCAGCCTTTAAATCCTATACCTTAGTCTTGTGCACCCTGGAGAGGGTGTAACTTCACCTATGGGGGCTAATTATATGGTTAAATTTTACTCCAAAAATCAGTAAAATTCAGGAGCTTCCGGGGGCTTTGCCCCTGGACCCCCACCAGGGTGTTGCACTGAACCCATTGGGGGTCGCCTATAAGGCCCCCAGACCCCCTGCCTTTGAAAAATAAATCCACGCCCCCCCCCCCCCCCCCCAGAATTCCTGGATCCGCCCCTTGCACAGTACTCTTGTTAAACTTTGATCCCCCATTATGACCCTATCTGACCCCAAGGGTTACTGATCTCAACAACTTTTGAACTACCTGGGATTGCTTATGACCATGACTTTTTCATGGCCTACCTGTTCACATGAAGAAAACTTCTTAAATTTTTGCTTTGTAATCCTTGTGTTAAACATTTATATCATCTATTGTGACCCCACCCTATTTCAAGGGGCCACAAGTTACTCTATTGTAACCTCACCCTATACCCAGGGGCCACAAGTTCAAACTTTGATCTGCACTTCTTCTGATGTTCAATATTGAGCCTTTGCTGTTGAGATTTCAAAATACTGTCTCCTAAATATTCCAATGTAATACTTTTATCCTTTATTAATTATGCCCCCCACCCGAGGGCCCTGTCTTTTCTTAATTATCTCCCCTTTGAAAAGAGTGATGTTTCATTAGAACAATTTTAATCCCCTTTATCCAAGGATGTTTTAAGGCAAATATGGTTGAAATTGGCCCTGGATACACCAAAGGTGTGATCAGGTGCCTAGGAGTAAGCATCCTCTGTTGACTGGTTACACCCAGTGTGATTAAGCTCATTGTCTGTAATAGGTAAACGGGGGGAGGGGGGGGGGGGTGTGTATGGGGTAATTCATTATCAAAATCAGTGTTTAAAGAACAGCTTAACANGTTTAAAGAACAGCTTAATATTTGGTATGAAAAATGTTAAACAGCATTTGACCCAAAAGCAGACTATATTGGCAAACTAGATCATTGTATTGATCATAGAATTTGTGAAACCCTGACTTTAAATGTGACTTTTAAAGCCACAGCATCTTGTTTGTCAGTAGGCTGCCTCAATTTAAAAACTGATCATACACAGAACAAGCTTTTGCATATCAAATCAGTTGAGAGACATAAACACTATATGCAGGTGATGATTAAATAAGGGAAGTTGATGATGTTGAAATCAACTGATTTGTCATAAAGTTGAGTTGTTGGTTTGCTGTCAGTGTCTTTGTTCCACAAAATATCCAAGTACGAAGATGTGGAAGACTGTGGTGTCTTTAATTTCGAGTTTACGTACTGGGATATACTGAATCAACATATAAATGAAAATGACTATTATCAATGGATAAAACATCGTTGATATATCTAAATATCAAATTAAAGGCCACAGCTTGAGATTTTTTCTTCTCATATAGAAGCTATTGAATAAATTCTGCCACATAAGAATATAAAAACAGGTCAGCTATCAAAGGAGCACATTTCGTGCCCATGGGAATTCCAACAGATTGTTGGAAGACCTTTTTACCAAAGACTACAAAGATATTGTCATTGAGTAACTTTCAGCATCTTTTTAATAACTTCAGAGTAACTTGCTCCTAGAATCAGAGTGGAGTATGACAAAGTAATTTTTTGAATGACTGATCACTAGATATTAATATTTTCTTTTTCCGATTTTGTTAAAGAAGCAACTGTCCATAATGCCAAATAGTCTAGTCTTTAATTTATCATGAGGAATGGATGCGTAAAGTGTTGAAAAGTCATAGATGCCGTACATATACTCTTCGGATCAAGTTACTGTAGTAATGATAAATTTATTATATACCCCCTACCTTTCTTATTAAATCGACATGTATAGGATAAATGTGTTCCAAATATATCAAAATACACAAACATGATGCAGTTGACATTTTCCACAAAAATGTTGCGTTGATGCATTGTGACATCATCAGTTCTAGAGAATACTGATACAGAATAGGAAAACGACAGTGTGGTGATCCGGANCTAGAGAATACTAATACGGAATAGGAAAACGACAGTGTGGTGATCCGGAAAGTCAGATCACACTCTGGGAATTTCACAGTATCAACACTCGGATCATTGATGGGTATATAAAACAGGTGATCAGAAAATCTCGCTTTGGTTTATACATGTAGTTCAGATGAGCAAATAAAAAGAGCCATCAGCAACTTTGTACTTGTTGAGTCCAAAATAGGGCACCGCCAAGCCAGTACATGATACGCCCACATATATCATGGATCCAGAGACCCTAACTCCTTTAAAAACATCGGAGTTAAAGATTAAGGAGTTGCGAAGAAAGAGTATCTTACTAAGAAAATCCCAAGTCCAAGGGCCATAACTCCTATAAAAACCATCGGACAGCACTCCCTTGCAATATGCACATCTCCATATTGTGATCTTTCTTTGTGCCACATTTCATCAAAATACCCCCAAGGGTTCAGGAGGAGTTGCGAAGACAAAGTATTTCGCATAGAAAATCCCAAGTCCAAGGGCACTATCTCCTTTAAACTTAGTGGTAAGTCTTCCAGGGAAGACATGTGTCACCTGCCTACTTGTAATTCCATTTGAAAAATTACTTCATCATTTAAAGTATCATCATGGCAAAAAAATATATTATTATAATTTTTTTGTCAGAATTCAGTTCTGTTCAAGTTTACCAGAATGACAATGCATATTCTAACATGATGAATTAGATGAAAGATGAGATATTGTTATGAGATGCCATTTGTGAGATTTACATGTATATGAAATAAATACATATTTAATTTCAAGGTTCTCAAGTCATTACTTTGTGACAAATTTTGTCATGTCAAAAAATTAAGTTGCGTCAAACAGGAAGTGGACATGTGGCGATTAGAAACTACGTGTCACGATACAGTTGTCGCATACTGATGCTCTGTGTCAAAATATCAAGAAGCTGGCCTGTGTGGTTCTGAGAAAAATGTGAACAATTTAAACCATGTTAAAAATATTCAGTGCGTACATATACATGTAAGTTTGGCATATCGGCGATTGGAAACTGGTTACACGATACAGTTGTCCATACTGATGCTCTCGTGTGCCAAATAATAGCGAAGCTGGCCCCTGTGTGGTTCCTGAGAAAATGCGACAGAAATTTGTCCATGTTAAAAAAATTTCCAAAGTCGCGTCAAACAGGAAGTTGACATGCGAGCAGATTGGAAACTGCGTTACCACGATACAGTTGTCCATACTGATGCTCTGTGCCAAATATCAGGAAGCTGCCTGTGTGGTTCCTGAGAAAAATGCGACAGAAATTTGTCCATGTTAAAAAAATTTCCAAGTCGCGTCAAACAGGAAGTTGACATGCAGCAGATTGGAAACTGCGTTACACGATACAGTTGTCCATACTGATGCTCTGTGCAAATATCAGGAAGCTGGCCTGTGTGGTTCCTGAGAAAAATGTGACAGAAATTTGTCCATGTTAAAAATATTCAAAGTTGCGTCAAACAGGAAGTGGACATGCGGCAGATTGGAAACTGTGTTACACGATACAGTTCTCCATACTGATGCTCTGTGCCAAATAATCAGGAGTTGGCTTATGTGGTTTCTTCTGAGAAAAAATGTGACAGAAAATTTTGTGACGCCGACGATGCAAGACGACTAAAGTGATCCCTATGTCGCCTCCGCTAACGGCTGGCGGCGACACAAAAAGCTCAGACAGGCACTCCCCTTTATGGGCGTAATTGCAATATCACATCCCACAATTGTGATCTTCTTTGTGGCAAGTTTATATCAATTCTCCCCAAAGGGTTTAGGGGGAGTTGCAAAGACAATGTGAAAGGGATAGATGGACAGAGGACAGTGCACGCCCGCTTTTTATGCAGGCGTATAAAAAACAGACAGCCCATCATCCAAAAGTTCAGAGATACAGTCATCACTGTCAAAGTATTTCCTCCGCTACCATTGTCCAATGTCAACAGAATGATTCAGGTGCCACAGTTAATGGGAGATTTAATGCAGGACAACCATTAGATCAAACTGAGGGTGTTCCCACATTGGACGATACAAAATGGAAATGTTTCTGTTTTCCGATATCTCAGATCTGATAAAACTCTCAATGTTTTCTGTTCATGCAGAAGAAATTCATGCATTAATAATGAAAAAAAAAGTCTCATGTTCTTATGGAAATACCAGCATAAAAACACGGAACTTTTTGGACAAATTGATATAAACTGAACACAATTTGATGCATCATGTATTTTATATGAATTTCGCATTTATGTACAATAAATATATACAAAGTAATATATACATCCTAATTCCTGATGTACAAAAATTTTATTTACAAAATGAATAGGTAAATTAGCACTTCTTGCCCACAAATTACCTGGTTATGCATACATGTTCACTCTGTACAATTTAGTTTTAGTCATTAGCAAAGAGACTGATAGCACAGTTAGGGAATACATGTACTTTATCATTACATAATTGTGCATTGGAAAATTGCAATCAATGTGTCATTGTGTTATGGAGAACATACATCCTGATAACACTGGCAAACAGAAAAGGCTTCTAGGAATTTGTCTATGACAATGAACTAAAAAGATGTATATTGCATGTATATCTGATGTAATCAGTTTCAAAATTACATAGTACTTTAAAATCGGGAGCAGTTAATAACATCTAAGATTTCATTCTTCTTCAACACTGTCGGCTTTTACATTATAATCCACACAAGAGTAGACTCACCATTATGGTTTATGGAACATAATTTACAAACTCAATTTCATTTACAAGTACTTTTAGGTACATCTAGTTAAAACTATAAATCAGGTACTCAAAATAGAGACACAGTTAAAATTAATTCTTGCATAGTGAGAGTACAGGGGTATCTGACTGTGATGGTTTTCTTCAGGAAAAACAAACATCACTTTCTATACTGGGTATACACAACAAAGCCCTGAGATCTGACTAATGACCCACTTTTACAGGCGTCATGTCACATAATATTCCTTTTGTACACCAAAAATAATAAATCCATTATTTGAAATGAGATTGAGAGTCAAGTTCCCAGATACCCTACAAAATTCTCCTTTGACCTTACTTATTCATTAGAAAATCTGTTAATGAAATAAATATACCTAGAAATTATATTTAATACTATAATGCATTTTAATTATTTACGGGAAATCTACCTACATGTATTAACAGGAAGTTCCTTGTCATTGAAGAATGCATTCAAGATGGGGGGAAAATGTAAATAAATATACAATATTCATCACTCATACTTTCCACATGTAAGAGATTGTTATAGTATATAACATACATAATGCTTGATCAATACTTGTGCATATGCAGTCCTATCTAAAAGAGAAAAAAACTACCGTTCATCAAAACCCCCATATCTGATTACATGTTTAACACAACTGACTAAGTAGAGGTTGGTTATGGCAGTAAAACTGTCTCATTTTTCATATGAAGAAACAGATGAAAAGATCTTCAATTTTAAGGTCAACAAATTCTGGGTCCAAAATCACTTGAGAAACAGAGAGCTGTTCTGCTTCCCTTATTTCGACCAGCTATTGTAAACTTCAATGATCACTTTGAGTGCTCACAGAAAATCAAGTCTTTTTCCTGGTAGAATCATCTACTTCATCTTTAGATTGTGAATTGCTTTCAGTATCTTCCTCATTTGTGTCCATTTCTGGGCTACCTTCCTGGGACTCCAGTTCTGTTAGCAGGGCTTTGGCTTCTTCCAGTGTCGACTGTAAAACAGAAACAAACAAGTGAAGCTTGGTTACAATTAGACATGAAATGTCAGCTACTGTAACATCCAAGGACTGAGCCAAGTGAATAAGTTTAAATCAACAAGAGGCCCACAGGCTTTATTGGTCACCCGAGTATCAGTTGTTCATGGGCTATGGAATCTAGAATAACTTTTGTGTCTTGTTTACAAGATGCGTTCTTAAACATTTTCTATAGAGGAAAGGGGACAAAAAACTAGAGAACTAAGTTTATGTGTATTATGATGATGTATGCAATTGATCTCCCACCTATATAGTAATATTAGAGGGAACTGGAAGGGTTGCTCTCAAGAGGAGGTTAACAATGTCCAATGTACAGTTTCTTTAATATACTTATGAGTTAAAAAAAATCAAATTAAGCCCAAAAATATATATCAACCAAAGCACCAATTTTCAGATATATTCATCTTTAATCAGGATGTATTATGGTACTGTGGTTTTATCAGTCCATCCCTTTTTTACTTTCATTTCTCTGTCATGTATAAAGCTGACACTTGCTGTGTAGCTTCTTGGTGGGGCACTCTAGATCATGATGAAATTTTGATCTTTCTTATAGGAGCTTTGCCCCTTTATTGAAAACGGAGACTTTAAATAACTCCTCCAACAGTTTTTCAAGAGAGGACCATCTAATTTTACAAGTGTTTTATGGATATTGATTATGAGTATGTGGCAAGGATTTTGATTTTCTTCACGTTTTGGGGAAATTCCAGATTTTTGAACTTGGTCTGTTTTTATGAAATATTGCATAGAGATTTGCCCATCTTAATTCTCCCCCCGTTTTCAAGCGAGGACTTCCTTATTTTGATTTTCATAAATTTTTGAGAAAATTACAGATTGTTAAAATTTAGTCAGTTGCAGAGAGTAAATGATGTGTCCATCTTAATTCTCCCCCAGTTTTCAAGTGTTTACTTGTAAACACACATTACCTGTATATATACATCATTATGTTAGTGTATTTATACAAAGTGTTTACCTGTGCACTGTAAGTTCTCTGGAACGACTTTCGGTTTGAATCCTCGTTAGATATACACGAGGCTGATGTAGAGGAGGGCGTCCAGTAGTATTCAGACATCTGACAAAGCAAAGCAAACAAGTTAAGGTTATTGTTATGGTCAGTCTGCATTGTGAGATTACTATACAATAAACACAAAGAGGTCAGGAAATTATTACACCAGAAAATGGATGCAGAGTCACCAAAACAAACTCCATCACAAGATAGTGTTATAAGGTGTAGAGAGACAAATAAACAAGAGGCCCACTTACAACAATGCTCACTCATACAATATATTTATACTTTGTATACTCTTAATGCCATATAATTCCAATGTCCTTTATTACGATGGTTTTGATTGGATCGAAACGAGAATTTACACATCGATAAATCCGAAAACGTGACGTCACAATACGCGCATGAAAACAAACTATTCCATTTTTTTAAAAATTGTTGGATGTTCATACAGGTAAGCAAATTGGAATTATAAGAATTAAACATTCTTTTTGAAAGAATTTATCGGATGTGTAAACTCTGGACATTTTACTCACAACTCACATAAAAATGTGCTTTAATTTAAGTTTGTGAGTAAAGAATGTCCAGAGTTTACATCATCGATAAATTCTTCAAAAAAGAATGTTTAATCCTATAATAACCTCCTTCTGATTCTAGGATAACATTTTAGAATGCAATGAAAAGAGTTTGCAAAATGATTGGGAAATCCTTTCTAGGTATTTATACTTGTATATTAGCCCTTCTGTGCCCATATAATGAACGAAATATTGATGAAACACGTACGAACCTTTTTCTTAAGCCAGTTGACTGCCCACTGCCACTTGGTTGGAATTTGCATCAGGTAATCTTTGACCGGAGCACTCTTGCTCGCCAGACTGACCAGGAACTTGATACAAGTGTAGGACCGTCTGCTGTCTGTGGCGTGGTTTAGTCTCACCGTAGCTGAAGGAGCAAAAACAGAGCCATACATTTCAATGGTAATGTTTGATTATCACACAAATATTATTGTATGCATTTCTAAAAATACAGCTGGAGAAAACTGTCGCTTACCAAGAAGTCCATCATACGATGAACCAGAGCTGTCCGTCATTCCATCAATGACCAACTTGATGCGCTGGACCTGAACAGGATCCTCTAGCATCTAAAATAGGAAGCTCAGAATTTGAACTTATATGGTAAGAAAACATTCAAATTCAAAGCAATATGGGCTATTCAAACTCAATTTTCTTCAAAATAGTATTCAGATGCTNTCAAAGCAATATGGGCTATTCAAACTCAATTCTTCTTCAAAATAGTATTCAGATGCTGTAAAGGGGAAAATATTTGCGTGGGTTTTATTTTCACTATATTCGCGATTACATTAACAATCGCGAAAATAAAACCATCACGAAGTGCTGTTCATGGTATTTGGGGTATGATTCTAATTCAGTCTCTACTTTTCGTGAAATTTTAACCATCGCGAAATACCGGAAGATAAAAATCACGAAATTTTAGCCCCACAAAATCAAATCCCTTTACAGTATACAAATATTGCAAAAATGAGTTCAGAGATGTCTGGCAATTTAATTCACTTATCTTACTAATTCATGCTGACATCTAACTTACCAGTAGTTCAGTAAGCAAGGAAAACACTGCTTTCAGTTCGTTTGAAGGAGCTGTCATGTACTGGTGCTGAAAAAAAAAGCTTTCATTATATCCAACACTTACTCCAGCACCATTGTTTTGCCAAAAAAAATCTTTATGATTATTCTTACCATTAGTTGCTTAAGGACAATCTCACTAAACTGGTAGTTACAGAAGCTGCAATACACCAGCATGTCACAGATGACTAAACTAGTCCCCACCTCTCTTATAGCATGAACTACCTGAAATTGAAAGGCAAAGGGAAATGAATTCTAATAGAAATGAACTAAGACACAATATTAGTTAACGTGTATGTCTAGAAAAAAACAAACAAAACCAAAAAACAATAAAAAACAAGCAAAACAAAAAATAGCAAAAGGTCTACTTTATAATGGAATGGCTGAACCCCATACCCATACCTCAAGGAAATGGGTGTAATTATTGAGTACTGAATATGCTGAGACATTCACATCGCACTCATTATCAGTAAGATCAATTTTTAAAATGAAGACGAGATTGAGAATTTTTCCTTATTTTCCATTTACAATGACAGATCTTTAAAACTGGATTTGAAAAATAATTGACTTAGTCTAACTAAAGTGACAGTGTTGTTCTTTTAAACGAAAAATAAGGAGGGGGTCGATGAAGTTGATAGTGTTTCATGCCAGCAGATGGAACCTTTCATGACGGTAACAGACGGATTTCATGCGATACCTTTCATTAGAGGGCTGGTTAGATTTCATTGCGATGACCTCTTCATTAGAGGCTTAGATTTCAGTACGATCCCCTTTCATTGAGAGGGTAGATTCGATGCGATGTACCTTCATTAGAGGTTAGATTTCATGTTGATATGACCTTTTCATTAAGAGATAGATTTCATGCGATGCCTTCATTGGAGGGCTAGTTTTCAGGCCAATTGACCTTGTCTC
>CAJDSM010023030.1:44978-65578 GCA_903981925.1 Ostrea lurida
GTCATCGCATGAAATCTACCTCTAATGGAAGCAAATAGAGAAATCTCCCTCTAAGGTGTTCTCATCTGTGTTTAACACAATGGAACAATCATCACAATTTACTAAACAATGAACTTAAAAATACCAGACAAATACCATACCTCACGGATATAACGAGAAGATTCTTGTCCGAACACATAATTCTCCATGTCTTGTGGCATCTGGAGAAATTTTGTTGAGAAAACTGTTTTAGGTTTGCGTATTTCATATTCACCGGGTTCTGCAAGAAAATCAACAAACATACGATAATCATTTCCTGTCGTGTAAAGTACCAAATTAAAACATCATCAGAATGCAACATCAAATCCACAGGATTTGAAATACTGTATACTGGGAAATAATTCGCGTATTTAATTTTCGCTCTATTCGCTGAAACAAAATTTCTGCGATTTAACATTCAGAGAATTGATTTTTCATATTANGAAACAAAATTTCTGTGAATTTAACATTCAGAGAATTGATTTTTCATAAGAAATTGAAATTGATATTAAAATTTGTTTTTCTGCAAATTCAAATTGGTTGGTAAGCGATTTCTTCGCGAGTGAAAAAATTGTGATTTTTTCCGACCGCGATATTAACCCGCTATGCAGTATTGCATTCTTCTACCAGCTTTGTTAGATCTGACTTTAATGAGTGTGTTTAATTGTTGGCCCTACCTTCTGTTCTGTACTTGGATACATCACAATTCAAGATGAGTATTGCTAGAGAGGAGTGCAGATTGCCAAATTCTCGTGACTGAATAGAACTCCACCTCCTGGTTGGTGTATCTTGCCCCTATATCACATCAAAAGCTCAAATTCAATATTCCATAGGAATATGAAAAAAAAATTCAAGCAACTGCCCATGATAAAATAAAACATCTAAATTCACAAAGTGTGCCATAGAGTAGCTTTTCTGAATTGATTGACAAGTCAATCATATCTATTTAAATATCTTTTGGTATGCATTTTATTAATCTTCTTTTTTTGCAGCACATGGAATAAAATAATGGATTTGTCTGCAAGCACTAGTTACCTGATTCATCTCTCCAGAATTTCCTATTAGAAATCCTATTAGTCGCTGAAAGCCATGACGTAAAAACATGTGGCTGCAAGACTTTGTTCCCTGAAAGTAAACAGAAACATCACTTTGTGCCCTCATGAAAACCATGTGATTGTTCATTCCAGAGATAATCAATTATCTGAAATGCTGCAAATATTTAAGAGGCCCATGGGTCTTAATGATCAAAAGAGAACCTTTCAAAGTTATTGGATACTCCACTACATTTAGCAGACAACATCAACCAGAGGCTTGTACGGGTGTTATCAACCTCAATACACGATTTTCAGACAGTTTTCCATTGAAGCCGGCTTTTATCTAAAACTTTTGCATATACTGATTATTCTTGCAGAGTTACAACCCTTGACCAGCACTATTTTAATACTGATGATGAGTTATACACTCGGTCCTATGTTTACCGAATTTAGAATTTTTCATCTGTTAAGTACTCTTGTTTGTATAGTGTATCGTGACAGCCTTTAGGTGTGTGATAAAGGACACAAAAAAATTAAGCTTAAAATGACAAACCCTATGGTCATTGCAAGGGCATTGCATTGCATTACATACATACATACATAAAAACATACATACAAACAAAACATACATGGCTAACTTCTAATATATATACTTTTACTCCATTTCAAAATTATTGCCTGGACAAATATATTGTTAGCTTGGCCAAAAGACTGGTCCATGGTCATCATACACCATTTGGTTATAAGGGTAATTGTGTGTCAAATACCAGCCTCTTTTGTCCAAATGACCTGAGCATATTTTCAATATTTTAGTATTGACTGAAGCAGACCAGTTGCAATAATTTACTAAGGTGACCTAAAAAGTTAAAGAATGACACAGACGAATATGGTTACAGATGGCAAAAGGTTACCGAAGTCAGTCATGTGACTGATAAACAGATGCCTGTGTTTCTGATTGCACTATACTTACTAATTGGACGTAAGACTTGATGACTTGGAAGTAATGGAAGGAGTGTTTACAGTGATCCACCACGTCCTTGTTGAGCATTTGTAGGAGGAACTCCACAATCTCATCAAAACACTTCTGGGTCTGAATGATAAACCAACTTTTCAATATCATTGCTAAAATTTTAATTTAGGAAATTATTATTTTTTTTTTTAAATTACACACTTCTTTCACGTTAATTACAGTAAAACAAACTAAATATCTTTTTGTCCAAGTTACTGTTTATAATTCTTCAGAAGCATTTAAAGGATGACAGAATATTTCAACTTTAACAAATTAAATTTTTTTCCTCCACGAAATGCGTATTTAAAAAAAATATGCCTGGATAACTATTTGTATGACAGAAGGTAAAATGACAATGAACAGCAGTTTATACATACCGGCACCCCTCCGTGTTTAAAGTGGGAAGACATGACCCTCTCCAGTAGTCTGGCCATAGTGAACCTCACATCTCTACAGGGGCACTCCAGGAGGAACGGTCTGTAACAGAACAACACAGGTCTAAAGAAGGGATCTTATGTAACAGAACAACACAGGTCTAAACAAGGGCTTATGTAGAAAAAGTCACACAACAATTAGCCAAAATTCATACATCTTTTACATTCAACAGTTGTTTTTCTCATTCATCTGTTTCAAAGAAAATAACTTCACAAAGCAACAAAAGTTTGAAAACTAATGCCTGCAAGCCATATTCAATGCTATCAACCAATCACAAGTATCGCTTTCTTCAGAACAAAAACACTGTCATCACCAACAATCCATGAATAAAAGTAATGATGGTGAAAGTTAGTTAATTCACTCTGTGGACAGTGTTAAATTTCATGTACTTCGAGAGGAGATTACGGTGACCAATCATATTCATTGTAGACAACTGAAGTGACACCTACTTTATGTAGGATGACCCCTCTGCACTGCTGAGATACTCCACCAACCATTCGCAGGCCTCTTTACTCTTGTCCAGAATATGATCAATTGTTTCCACCCACTCATCCAGGAGAGTTCTAGTTACAAAAAAGAGAGAAAATGTGATCAAAAAAGCTCACTTGAGCTGAGCGAAAAATACACTTCAAAACTTTCACACATATATTAATAAGAATAACTGCCATGACTATGATTACATGTATATTCCAACATAGTTTTCATGAAGATGACTTACACAAAAACTAACAGAAAACTGTATTTTCATTTGAAAGAGAAAAAAAAGTAACGGGATCTGGATATCCTATTTTAGCAACAGCTTCATACGATTTCAATCAATGACCTTGACAGTGCAATGAACTTGGGTCAACTTCACTACCCACTATTAAGTCATGTGCAGCTTTTGAATCCATATTTCATACAATTCTGTGAAAACATTCTACTTCACACATGTAACCAAAGTCTTATAACACTCTTGATAGACAGATATTGTTGTAAAATTTTATCTGATGCCATGAAAGCATTATTGAGTCGTTATACCCCATAAAAAAAATACTTATGCAGGTACACCAATGCTGGAAATGAAGTATTTCAAATTGAAATAATGTTCAACTACAGTATATAAATGTACATGGGATAATTAGCAATTTCCACAGCTTTCTGTACGAGAGCAGAATCTAACAATTACTACAATCTATAAGNCAGCTTTCTGTACGAGAGCAGAATCTAACAAATAATTACTACAATCTATACAGCTTCTACATCCGATCAATAAACTCACTTTGTTTTCTTTTTACATCTAAAGAAGGTATTGAACAGATAGCGGATACCCAGTTGTAGAGATTTCACAGACATCTGTTGAAAATTCTTATGGCTCTCTTTACTCTGTAAATATATAAAGAATGTTTTGACTAAGAAAGACAGAAACAGAGAGATCTAGATCAGTATATGTCAATCTAAACAGTTTTATCTACCATAAACTCATTTCTCTTGATTTAAAATTGCATTCCTATTTTATAAGCAATGAAGACAATACTTCAGAATTTTATCATAAAATGCTGCCTTTACCACATTCACTAGTTCATACAAATGTAAACTGGTACCCTGTTGATTGGTGTTGCACACAAACAATAGGTAAGCAGTACTTTAGTTTTCCCAAATGAGCGGATTTCATTGGTCAATTGAGTTTTATATTGCACTACAGAAATTTTGAATGAGCGGCATTGTTACATCCTCAAAGCTCGCGCTTCTTACTTCACCGTGTATTCGTAACGTAGTGTAGTAGATTGTGACGTCATAGTCTAACATTGTTGTTTTGAAATGAACTCGCATTATACGTGAAATAACGATACAGCCTGAATCCTGGCTGTCAAAAATTGGCACTTACCTGTTGTACTCGAGAGAAGCGAGAGCCAACAGGGTACCAGTTTAATACAAATGCTGCCTTTACCACATTCACAAATTGATACAAATGCTGCCTGTACCACATTCACAAGTTCACACAAATGCTGCCTTTACCCCATTCACAGCCACAAGTTCCCTGATGAATCTAAAGTAATCAGTGTTGTAGACATCTCTGTTTTTGACAAAGGTCAGGTTCTCCGCTTGAATGATCTGGTGAATGCTGGCCGGCATCTCCTCCATAAAGATTCCTTTCTTCTCACCCTTATGCACTAACTCTGTCAGCTCCATGAAACTGTCAGAATCCAAACCTCCTTTTCTGGAAAACGAACCAGGACTTGCAATATTTCTGTATACTTTCCATAGAAAATCTTCACATGCAAATTTCTCAGTATTTTCATTTTCACCCTTCTAATATTTTGCTAAATAATATGCAAATGCGCTGGCATCTATGCATATCTTTCAATACTCTCTTAGTATTAATGACTCTGATATGATGTAGAAGTTGATAATGAAGAAAATCAGTGACATTTCACAGTATCTTACCCTCCCTCCAGCACAGCTTTCCTGGTTTGAATTTTAGTCTTTTTAGCAGAGACAGGAGTTTTGGCTGGTTCTTCCAACTTCTCATAAAACAACATATAGCCATTCCAGTACCTAACTCGATCATCTGGTAATGTGGTAGCTAAAGTGTGGACATACAAATGTTTCATATCACACATGTACATTCCACGCAATCTATTTAGAAACAATTACAGCTGTGTCTAGAACACATTTCTAAGAACTTACTTGGTTCGATAATTTTGGCTTTGTAAGTCCCACCAAAACACTCAGCCTCTATGCTGTCTTCTGTCATCTCGAATTCTTCAACCACCGTGTCATTAAATTTAAACCACTTCCCTCGCTGTAGATTGGACATCATGTCGCCTCTGAAAGCAACATCAGAGAATCAAGCATCTCTTAAAAATACACTTCCCTTAATTTTTGGGAATAATTTTTATATTCTTTTTCTTAGCTCGTTAGCCTTGCCCAATATACTGAATCAAACTATCTAAGGCCTACGTTTAAAAAAAAAAACCTGCATCTTAAGATAAAAAAAAAGATTTTGGCAATAGTCAATAGTGACCTTGACCTTGAAAATCGATATCTCCCATCTTGTGTAGTATTGACAACAATAATGGGCTAGTAAAGGTCATTTTGACAATGATTTCTTAAAAGAATCAAAATGAGTCCAAATGACTCATACAAGTCATTTCTGTTAGAAATAACAATTTTATGCATTCATCTGGATTTATTTCCAAAGCTAAAACAATTATGATCTTTAAATTATGTCCCCTTAATTTTTGGTTTTCTAGACAAAAAGTTCAATTTACAATATATAAGTTGGCTCCTAGTGTAACTTTTGACAAACATGCAGTCATTTCAGAGTTGAAAAATATCCTTCATTTATCTTTTTTGATTATATTTGAAAGGAATAAGATGATTTGGGGTGAGAGAAAATTTCCACCAAAATGATCTGTACTTTTAATACTGGCTCAGAATATCGCCCACCTGCGGTCCTTGATGAAGGAGTAGTAGTGTCCAGCATTAGCCTGTCCACTGTGTACCACTATTCCCACCAGCTCGTAGTTAATCTGCCTGTGTTCGACATTGCTCCCCGTAGTCACAATCTCCAGGACTTTTTCTTCCGTTACTGAGGACTCACCGGAGTCCGACTCTGAACTGCTATCCACGGTCTCCAAAACTTCCTCCCGACGGGCCATTCCATCCGTGGTGTAAGGCTCCATGTCCAGTATCCATGGAAACTGTAATCATGAAAGCAAATACAATGATAGATAACAACCCTCTAAAATTTGGCATACATTGCAATTCAGTTGTTGTTTTAGTACATTTAATTTTTTACGTACCTTAAAATAGTCATCAAACTTGAGCGCTCGATTGGCTTCCCAATCATAACCAAATCTCTTTAGCTGGATGCACAACAAGGGCGGAAGTGTCTTAATGCACATCCTTTTCATTGTGTTTCTCTACAAAGAAATGGCAATATTTAGTTTTTCCTCTATACATCAATTATCACATAGTTGAAGCATATTTACAATAGGTTTTATTGGTCCAGATGATTTGTTGAAGACCTCTTGTGTATGAAAATGACTTTTGTTTCGGAAAATGCATGTGCGTCTTTTGAATATAGAGTCCAAAACCAGAGCAATAATCCAAATTTTCATGAAATGTACCGTAAAATCTCATGTATTGTGCCCCAGAGCAATAATCCAAATTTTCATGAAATTGTACCGTAAAATCTCATTGTATGTGCGCACTTTTTTTCAGGATATCTAACCCAGAAGTGGGATGCGCACAATACACGTGACTAAAAAATTCATCCTTTTTCTGGTCTAAGTTCAGGTCTCAACGACCGATTTCGATGTCTTACTTTCTTTTAATATTACCAAAGCAGCCGTGTGCCATATATACCCAGTATTACGTACAAATGAACAGACATTGAGCAACTAATTCAAAATAATGCATTTTCTTGGTTTTTCTTCTTGTCAATTGCGTAATAAATAGTCACATTTATATTAAAAACTGGTCGGCTCACGAAACCTACAAAGAAGTTCCGCAGTAAAACTAAAGGTCGGCGAGTTACATACAGTCCGGCAAATATTCTTCGTTTCAGCGGGTAACTCGAAATTTCATAGACACTCTAGTAGTAATATTAGGAACAACTTCATGACGACTGAAATACTTACGGTAGTGTTATTATTTACCCTCTTTGGATTTTGTTTCTTATTTTTCAATAACAATTCATCGGCGGAGAATCTTTGATTGGTGTGAAACCAATTTGGTAATGCTACATGCTGGTAATTATGACATACGAATCCCGATGTTTCATAGGATTAATGTACAACCTGTTCCCCCTAGCTTGTCAAAACAAAGGTGTTAGAAATTCTCTAATTTGCTTTTGATATTCTAATCGCTTCTGCAATTAGACGGGGTGAGGAGGACATGAATATTAACGAGTTACTGCATTACACAATATCACTTGCATTCAGAGTTATAACACATTTCAACAAGTCATTTTCAAAAGGGAAAAAATCAAACGCGTTAATCAATGAGCTGACGTCCGACGGTCTAAAAGTAATCGGTGTGCGCTCGAGCATTTCAAGACAATCTAGTAGTTGTGATTGACACTGCACGGACTTTAGTCTGTCAACATAAGTGGATCAACTTGGTCCTTTATTGGATCTGAAAGAATTACACATGCTCTCCTCTCTCTCTCTCTCTCTCTCTCTCTCCTCTTCTCTCTCTCTCTCTCTCTCCTCTCTCTAATGATTTTTATGATTTTGAAAGACAGTTACTACCATGTATCATTTGATGCTCTCTCTCTCTCTCTCTTTTCAACGATACGTTTTCGATTAGGAAATGTTACACCTTTTGAAATTTTCAAAAATATATGGGTTGCACATACATGTATTTCATTGTTGCGTCGCCTCTCTCTCTCTCTCTCTCTCTCTCCTCTCTTCTCTCTCTCTCTGACGATACAGTTTCAATATAGGAAATGTTATGATTTAAAAATTAATTGTTATCTTTAGTAAGATCTTTGATGAATCACTTTGAACACATATATATTCATTCGATACTTGTATAATGCAGATATGGATTTACTGTATTAGTTCATCGTATATAGTACAACGTAAATTATAGTACATAAATTGACTACAATTTTTTTTTCATGAAAACTAAATACAAAGACTTATAAAACTTAAAACAACACAATACATATCAAGTAAGATATACATATTACTATGCAATTAATATACCCTTTTTTGATTACCGTCAGTGCTCGCCATCGTAAGATCATTTCGAATTGCAGATAAAAGAGCAGGAAAAATCCAATAAATTTTATTCATCCTGTTGTAATTTTTCTATTTCTAGATTTAAATTTTTTTAACTCATCTTCCATTTTTTGATGCGCACAATACATAGACTAAGGTTTTCCAGAATAGTTTTTCCCCCAGTGGGGGTGCGCACAATACACAAGTGCGCACAATACATGAGATATTTACCGGTACTGTTTTTGACATAACTTGACAATAAAAAAATGTAAAATGAACTAGGGCCACTCCTTGTAATCAAAAATATACTTTAGACTTGAATTTGATTTGGAATCATACACTAGAAAAGATGAATTATCCAAATGTAGTGAGGTTTTATAGAGTATAACTACTGCTTGTACCACTATTAGGAAATTATCCATACTAAGAGTTAGCAACAGTATATATTCATTTTGTAATTTTGGTTTGTGTCTGTTACTTATTTAAGTTTACCTCTCTCCACATTAATCACAGAATTTAATGTCAATGCATTATCCCCTCCAGTATACTCCAGCCCCTTAATCAAAACATGAGAATCTCAGCAGTACCAGGTAAGCCGTATGGGTCGGATTCTCCACCGGTCCGATTTAAGGGCAGGGAAGCTCTCTCTCTCAATACCTAAACGACAACCGTAAAGGAAGTTATTCTTTAACAACGTTCACTATGAGTGAAATAGATACTAAATATTCCAAATCTCAGTAAGAATCACTGTGCTTTTGTTAGGCATGAAATGAAACCTTTCGTGTATATACCAAAAATCCAAACCTGTCGGAGGGCAAATCATACTTGCGATTTTATCTGATACGAGAATAATTCCTTGATATTTCTACTTTTGAAGATTTCTGATTGTACCATTTTTGCATTAAAAATATGTAAACAGAAAATAAGTTATCTTAAATGCTTCAGATTTTACTCAGACTACAATCTACTATTAACTAGAGGCTTTTATCAGTCACTGACAGAATATTATAGACATATACAAACTCACTAGTCCCCAGGGATACCACAATATTATACATAAATTTCTTTCTGCATATTACAAGCTGAATTCTATTGCTTCAGCAGCAGTAAACAAGATGTGATTCTTTTTTAAAAAAATACAAAGGGACTCCAAAGTACCCTTATTTATTTTGAAAGACAAGCAAAATTATAATTTGTTTTATTAATACTATCATAAGGGGTGGGGGGGGGGAGGGGGGTGGCGTCAGAGTCTATCATGATGTCACAAGTCATCATTGTAATAATTATACAGTGTCACTAGAAATTCAATACATAGCCAGTGCCTGTTATAATGTCATAGTGTCTATTGTAACATGTTAAATTGCATGCACATCAATCTTTATCCAAATGACATCTATAATGTTCATTAATGAACAGTTTGACCTTCACTGAGCTATAAAACCTACCTTAAGGTGTTCATCTATTTGATCAATCAAAGCTTGGAAGAAATCAAAAGCATCCTGCTGTTCTCTGATGTTCACGGTCTGGCCCCAGAGCTTGAACACCTTCCAGAATCTCTCAGGTTCATGGTATTGTAGCTTACTTTCAAGTAAATGACCCAACACTTGCTGAATTTGGAAAAACACACTACAAGAAAAATGATGTCTTTTTTAAATTTAGAAATCAAACACGTAAAAATAATTTGTTACTGACGTAAAAGTTTGCATAACCAACTGCAAACTACATTTTGCTCTGTTCATGTATATGCACAATCCATTGCATGTAGTAAATGTATTACAAATATGCTACTAATAACACAGTATCTATTATGAAATATACCAAGTGATACTTGTACTTTGGGGGATCAAAAACAATTTATATATTGATTAAGTTCCAACAATCAACATTTGGAGTACATGTACAGATCTTGAGAAATTCACTTTGGTTTGACCTCGTTAAACTTTGACCCCTAACCTTTCTTCGTCTGCTTTGTCCTCCTCCACCCCCAGTACAACCTCGGGAATTCCTGGCACCATGTACAACTGTTGTATGACCGAGTTCATGTAACATGTAGCACCACCATTCTTCAGGCCAACAAATCCACATCGCGCCCGACCATCGACAGGCGGCAAGTACTGAATACAACAATAGCAACAAAGTGTGAGTTTCCCCAACAATTCACTCATATTTATTTGTAAACTACTAGTATTACATACTGTAAAACGAGGATATTTGGCGCAAACATATTTTAGCGCAATCAGCAATGAAAACCTTTTGGCGCAAACTTATTCTAGCGCAACGATACCACCTGGTCAATAATTTAATGTCAATGAAAACCAAACCTTTAAGCGTACAATTTAATTTAGCGCAATCGTACGTCTGCGCTAAATAGTGCGCTAAATATTCTCGTTTTACAGTAGGAGATGGCAAACATAGGTTTGCACAAGTATTGTGCTCCCCAGTCACCTTCAAAATTGAACAAATTATGATAAGAACTCACAAAGCTGACTAGCCCTGACTTATCTCCCACTCATTGGCACAGCTCCGGCTGGACTTAAACCTGACCTTACCTCGCCACTCATTGGCCACGTTTGGGCTGACTAACCCTGGACCTACCTCCCACTCATTGGCACAGTCCGGCTGGGGAAGATGGTGCATTTCAATCAGCTGTTTACAGATATCGCTCAACATAGAGTAGCTTCCCTTGGCCAGTTCAATCAAAAGTCTGTAAGCTGCCACACGAGATTCACAATTGCTGCATCTGCAGAATCAAACACATATTCTTATAGAGATATATTTGCTATCAGTTGGTTTCTTGGTGCTACAAATTTCAGATGAAAGCCCATTAGGACAACACATTTTTTCTCTCTAAACTCCGAGCACTGGATTTGACTGACCAATCTAATTCCCACATTACCCTGCATAAGTACATCTGTCATCATTATCTTTTGCATGCAAATCATAAAACAGATCATTTCTCACTCCTCGGCAAAGCATAAATTAGCACTCTTGAGAGTTGTACTATTGCCTGGTTAACATATAGCTGCATAACAAGCATGGAGTGTATACCCTTGTGTTCAGTTCATGCCATATCGTCATTCTGATTCAGTCAAACCCAACATGAAGGCAAACATGTTCAAGAGGTTATATTATTTCTTTTGAAACTACAAAAATCATGTTGAAATAAGGTTGCAACTAAATTCAACCTTTCCAATAGATAAACTGACCAAATCTAAGGATCATTTTACCAAAAAAACTGTCAAAATAGGGCATAATATCTATTCTTTTCATCAACGTCATCTGTTAATTACAGTAAATTTCGTAAATACTGAGAGGAAGTGGTTACATGGTCGTACTTTGGACTGACTTCCTGAAGCTTCTCCTCGTTACTGGTGTTCATGCTGTCCATCATCACTTTGGAGGCGGGAAAGAGGAAGTCGTGCAAGAGATCATACACCAAGGTTCGTCCTGAAAAACATCAAATAGTGTCTGTAAGATGGGCTGCTGTAGAAATGGTGATGTGCATGTACACTGGAGTTGGCTATTCCTTACACCTTTTAATATTGCTTTCCTAGATCCGCCAGATTTCTTTTTTCTTTTTTTACACCTACCATGCTCCTCTTCATCCACCCCCTCACACGTAAGCAGCGTGGTGATCAGCTTCAGATGGCCAGCCAGCAGACTGTTGTCCGTGTCCGACATGTCAGGGTGCAGAGAGGGGACGAAATTCCCCAACCAAGCCACCTCATCCTCCAGCATGGCCGTGGGGTTCATCTGCAGCTTGGTCTGGTCCTCCTCTGTAATAACCAGGCAAACTTTACGATGCGACAAAACAGACTTTATAATGAGACTAAACAAACTAACCATTCAGGAATCAATGTCATCATATCTTAACATCCCTTTCAAAGAGAAAATGTAAGATCATCTAGACTCACTTGAAAGGCCTTCCAGAAGTTTACAAAATAAATCAAAGTACTGACTGCATTGACCAAGCAATCTGAAAACAGATCAACTGAAAATCAGTCCATTGTTCTTAGTTTACAGTAGAAATGTACACTTTATGTTAACCTCAGATGTCCTGAAAACTTCTGAAATTTTTATGATTCTTTTGACAATGTGTAAATTTTGCTTGATTTGGCACACTGACCTTTGGCTCACACCACGAGCTGAAGCAGACGACACCCAGAACGGAACGTAGGCCTTCAGTAACAACTGGAGCATGAAGTGGTGCGGTGTTCGCTGAGCCGTGCACTCTGTCTGACTCAGCAGAAAGAACTGCTCCAGGGCAGCATTCCTTATGTCAGCATTAGAACAACCCACCAAAATATCAATGATAAAGTCGCTGGAGCACGGCAAGGAATAAAACGATGCTGAAAGAGATTCATTTCAAATCATGAGGCATAATTCAATACTAATGCATGACTGATGAGCGGCTTAATTAATTATTACTTTCCTTAATGTTACCTTCGCAAAACTCACTTTGTTTCCATCAGATATTTCATATACAAACATCATTACAGTGTATGATGATTCTAATGTTGCTATACCTAATATACTTCTCCCATTGAGGAAAAGTCAAGTAAAGTGCGCTTTTTCCCCATCTGATTCTGTTCTATCCTACCGATGAGTCACACTCGGATTTGTAGACTGGTACATCACCAAGATGTTCACATTACAATTTATTTCGACCTGTGATACCTCACCAATGCAGTTATTACACACCGATCTTAATTAGACTGAGTACCTCACCAATGCGTTCACACCGGATTAGTGGTATCACCATGGTTCACTATAGATGTGTACTCACCAATGAGTTTACATCGGATTTGTGCTGTGTACTCACACAATGAGTCACATCAGAATTTACCTTAGCTGTACATCACCCAATGATATCACACTCGGATTTTGTAGACTGTGATACTCCACAATGACGTTCACATCGAGTTTACCAGAGGAACTACATGGTCCACGATATTATACTGATTCACCAATGAGTTCCACACCGAGATTATAGACTGAGTACTCACCAATGAGTACATCGGATTTGATGCTGGTACTCCCAAGATCACACAGTTAATGTGTATCACCATATTCCACGGATTCTATAGACTGTTGTTGTACATCACCAATGAGTTCACATCAGAATTTTACGACTAGTGACCTCACCAATGAGTTCAACTCGGATTTATCAGACTGTTACTCACCAATTAGAGTTCAACATCAGGATTTAACAGAACTGTGTATACTCACCATGAGCTTTCCACATGGAATTTAACAGACTCTGTTACTCACCCATACTGAGTTCACAATTCAGAATTTACAACTGTGATTACTCACCAATGAGTTCACATCGGATTTGTAGACACGTGATGAGGATTTCCAGGGCCTCCTTGGCGATGTTACAATCTTTCGTGGGGATGTCCTGGGCCTTGGCACACACGCCAGCATGAAGACTCTGCCCATCACTCTCACTGCTTGTACTAGCAGTACTTCCTACACATCATAAACAACAGCTTACTAAATATAGAACTATTATCAAAATTACCTACCACTGCATACAGCACATTTACACCAAACTATAAATTCAAACTATAAAACTTCATAGACAAGACTTAAAGAACCAGATGACATTAGAGTCTTCAATGACAAGTAAGCAAATCTCTGGTACCTGTACTACTTTGTCTGCTTCTCCTACCATGACCTGTGGAGCTGTCAATCATGGCCTGAGATGTGCCAATGAGGTGGAGCCTTCCAGCAGCTGCTGCCCATGTGACACGCAGAAAACAGGAAACTGTTTCCGTGAATGTGTGGACATCCATAGTCTATAAAATAAATAGCCCATTAAATGCTTGTTGAAAAACATTTGTGTCTTCTACATATTTTTAACATTTGAATTAAAATTCAAACAACAGCTAAGCAAAGTGGGGAAATCCCCTTTGAAACATCACATTTTCAAAATATTGCCTCCATTTGACTTTCAAAAATCGATAAGAGCAGAAAAAGAGCATCCTTACATTTGTAAGTGGAATCTAGTAATCTAGTACCAGATGCACACAGAGTCTAGCACATGAAGAATTTCATTCATTAGACCTGTATCTTTGAACTATGCAAGGCAAGCATTCAATGCACTTACTTTTATTTCCCCCTTGGCATACTTAGTCTTATTTTCATATTTCCCCCCACTGTCCTCTTGCAGATTTCAAGAGTCAACCAGTCAGAGCAAACATTAAACTATTGTGAATGTTTACTATAAATATTCGAAAAACTCAAAGAATAAAAATAAAGTGTTTAAGACTGAACATTCCATTCTGCAATAATTGAATAAAAAATTTACAAGAAGAGTAGGTAGAAAGCTACCAGAATTTGGAATCAATAGATCATCAATTCTAGAAGGAGTACCAGCCATTTTCCCTGATGCAGTTGATGTCGGTATTGCACCAATCAAATTTATCATGAAAGAACAAACTGATATAAAATCATATTATCCATCTTTGTTATTTGGTTGAAATCTCAGGACACTGGTGACAAGGCAGCTCATAAAATAGGACAAATCTGCGAGGGGGAAATGTGATGACATTTGGCATACACAGGTGAAATCTTAATGCAAAGTCCCAGTCTTAAAATGATTAAACATATCTATTTAAAAAACAAGATATTAAGTTTTTTAAAAAGTAGGTCAAATTTTAAGGTCAAGGTCAGGAAGTCAAAAATTGTGTCACCATTTGAAAGGGCTTGTCATAAGGAATAAACAAGTGAAATATAAAAACCCTATCTTTTGCCTTTCAAAAGTTATGGCCAATGTTTAAATTTTTGAAAAGTAGGTCAAAGTTCAAGGACAAGGTCATGAGGTCAAACATTTTGGTGCCAATCGAAAGGTCTTGTGATAAGGAACATTCATATGAAATATCAAAGCCCTAGTACTTACCATTCAAAAGTTATAGCCAAGGTTAAGGGTTCAGACAGAAGGACAGAATGACAAAAACAATATGCCCCCCGATCTTCGATCACAGGGGGCATAAAAAAGAACTTTGGGAAACTATTTAATGACTTTTACCTTTTTCATTTGACCTTGAAAACAATTTAAATTCAAGGAATATATATATTTTTTTATTAATTTGATAAAAATTGGATAAGAAATGTAATTAAAATCTTGCACACAAAAAATTTGAAATGTCCCTCCAGAAACCTTGACCTTTATATTTAACTTACTATTTCTAGAAGTTTGATAAAAACCAGGTAAAAATTGTGGCTTAAATCCTGAACAAAAACACAAAACCAAACAATCACACCCAACATACAAATTCAAAGGAATGTCAAAGTTACAATATCTCTCCATAACACTGCTGTAAGAGGATCATATAACACATTCAAACATAGTACCTGTACAGCGTGACTACCAGCAGACTGCTTGACAAGCGATGTTGTATGAGGGGACGATCCCAGCAGTGAACTGGATGTTGATTTAATATCCTCCTTGCTTCCATGAATATCATTCATTTCTGAAAAAACTGTCTGCCCACACAACAGAAAGCGGGCAAGCTGCAGACATATTGAGTAACATCCCTGTCTGATGGTGTAGTTCACCTCGGGGGCCAGGGACTCTGCCTGTAGAACGTTCACCACCAGCTGTAGACCCCCCACAGACAGGAAGTCATCACAGAACGCCTGACTACTGATCCTGGTGGCCAAGTCCACACTTATAGGCATCAGCTTACTGCTCAGAACCTAGTTATTCATAAAGAGCATTTTCAATACAGTACATCATATACTTTTATAAAAAAAAAAAAACACAGCTATTTCCTATTTTTCTAACAAAATAAAACCTAAATTGTACCAATTACTTGATAAAATCTGAACAAAAGCATTGAATATTTTATGAACACTCCTAAAGAGACATACCTCCAAATTATAGAGAACACGAAATGCTGACATATCTTGGGCACTGGCATCAAACAGTGACTTGAGAACATCCTTCGGGGCCATACGTGGGCTCGGGAGGGGAGAGGCTGAGGCAGATTTCCTGGGACTAGCCCTGGGACTAATGTCGTCACCTGAGGCACACTGCTTCGATCCCTGTCATACAGAAAGTCATACTGAACGCCCAAAGGTAATACACCAGTTCAGTTAAACATAAATACAAAAGAAAGATATGGAATTTCTGTGGACAAGAATTGGCAAAAAAAAATAAATAAATAAAAAATAATGATCTAATCTCATAACAGTCCAGCCTTACCTTGTTGCCAATGTTTTCCAGAGTTTCTGAGATCTGTGGGTCTGTTGGTATAAGCATCAATAACTTCCTCACTCGATGAGTGATCCTA
Source organism: Ostrea lurida (assembly GCA_903981925.1). Taxonomy (NCBI): domain Eukaryota; kingdom Metazoa; phylum Mollusca; class Bivalvia; order Ostreida; family Ostreidae; genus Ostrea; species Ostrea lurida. The sequence continues at coordinate 61,489 of CAJDSM010023030.1, forward strand.
GCATAAGAGCATAAGCTGTTTTCATTACAAAAGTCATCAAATGCAAGTGTGCAACATAATAATTCCTTCTTCAACAGAAGTTTATAGAAATACACATGTATACATAATGTACATGCATGTTCTACAAAACCAATCAAAACTTACAATAATCCATCATGTTTTGAGAGAGAGAGAGACTGTCAATGTACCTTGGCTCATCTAAGTCTGCCAGCTGATACAACATATCAAACACTTGGCCTTCTATTGCCATGACAACTCCTGGTAACATTTTCTCTTGCTCCAAGTCAAAGTTCTGCTTTGATGTTGGCGTCATTGGCTAAAAAAGAAGATATTTAGGCTTTTAAAGTTTATTCACGGTACCTTCAAGTAATGAAACTAAACAAATCCAATGAATTCAGTTTACCAAAACAGCACTACATGAGTACAAAAGGAATGAATTATGTGAATTCTGGTCAGTGCATATACCTAGGTATTACTAACAGGTAGATGTTACCTATTGCAGCATGATGTAGAGTGACCCACAAAGATACATAGTAGGTTTCAGCTTGACATGTGAAAGAGAAATGAAAATAGAACAGAAACTCCCAATGAACAGATGGATAAATGGAATCAGGGACATCATTATACCATAGTATGTCCTATCTAAAGACAGGCCTATAAAAAGTCACTATTAAGTACCTCTTTCCCAAGGGACTGCATTGTTGATGCTGTCAGACGGGCTTGTATTAACTGATTGTCCTCGAACTCCAACTGGTGTAGAAGTTTCTGGTCCTTTTGGGTATCCAACTGAAAAGTGGTGGAACATTTGATTTAAACAATGTTTAATCACAAAATGAAAAAGTGAGAAAGTTCACCTACTCCACATCCCCACAATAAATGACAATGCTACAGAATACTCCACATCCCCACAATAAACGACAATGCTACAGAATGGCAATGCCATGAATAAAACATATTTAGCAATGTAACTTGTGTAAAATATTAAATATAGCTTGAAAACCAGTTGCAAGCAAGCTGACCAAATATATGCCCTTATCAATTACAAAGTTTCACAAAATTATGTCATGTGGTTTAAGAGGAATGCATCGACATGAACAGGACTGATAGAGGCCAAACGTCTATGTTTGAAAGGGGCATAACTCCATGAAAAATTATTGAATCAGAATTCTCTGCAAATATGCAGAGCAAGTCCTTATCAAATACGAAGTTTCCTGAAGTGTCAGAGGAGTTGTGCAGAAAAGAACAGGACTGATGGATGGGTAAAAACCATTATAACCTCCGCAACTCATTGTGTGGGCATAATAACGAATGTGATTGGGCAGCAAGCACAGCCTCACCCATTCCTTAGACACAGACTTCAATTATCTTCCGATGGAGAATGCAGGAAAGTCCAAATTGTACAAATTGAAGAGAATGGTTCTCACCATCTTGTCCTGCGCCACAATCTGTACATTATCTGACTGCTGTCTGAGTTTGTTGGCAATCCTCGTCCGGACAGAGCTCAACGTCTCGTTACCATGGCACTGTAGGAAATATTTCAACTTCTGGTAAATATGACATGTATGCACAAAAATATAAACAATTTACGATAAATTTCTCATTTTAATGTACAATAGAGAGACAAAAGTGAGTTTCCATATAAAATCATACTTTTTCAAGTTTCATTCAACCTAATTTCAGTCCAATTATGATTAAATAAACAATATATCTAACAAATGATGAAATTGTGGAGATACAGATGGTGGATGGGCATAGTAATTTTTTTTAGGTGTTTTTTGTGGGTTTTTTTTCTTGTAAATCAAATCTCTGCAATATCATATCAAATCTCTGCAATATCATGAAAAGAATGCATAAAAGCCTATGTATCAGGAACATAGTCTTTAAAACACAGAATGCCCTAACCAGTATTACACGAACATAACTCATACATTTGGCAATGTTCTTCAAAAAAAAATACAGTCGAATCTCATCATCTAGAACTCAATGGACCCAAGAAAAAACTTGGGAGATTTCCGTGGATTCGAGATATCAACGGTAAAAGATATTCAATATTACGTGACTGGGACTTCTGAATCACTTTCACATAACCATGGTATTCAAGAAATCAGTGTTCGAGATACTGATGTTCAACTGTACTGATCTATTTCAACATGTAAAAGCATCAGAGGCTTTTTGAAGGCTACAAGTTTTAACAGTATTTCAAACATCTACTGATTTTTAATTCTTGCATCATGCAAGTCATTCAGCTATGTAGCCAAACAAATTTTTGTCACATGACTAGCATCCTTAAATTACCGAATGTTTAAAACTGACCAGTAAAATAAACTCCTGCTTGGGTGACTCGCAGGTGACCATTAGATTGATCTGCAGGCCGTGAAAGGACGCGCCGTGAGGTAGGATCGTTCTGCTCGTCTGATGGTTCTCCTCCACGTTAAGGACATACACTTCAGCAATCCACAGCAGACGTTCAATGTTCATCAACTTAATGGACCTGCAAAATACCAATGGCAATCGTCTGTTAATTTGGGAAACACCTATCTTTATTACATATAATTGTGCTCAATGAAAAATAAGTCTCATCTTACAAATATACCATGAAAAATGCTTCATTTAGTTTACTGTAAAAGAAAATATTCAAAACATGCAATACACCTATTAACAAGAAATTCATGCTTAATTAACTGAAATTTTATTTCCATTCTAAAAAACGCATGAATGAACAATCCCTACCTTGAGGGTGGTGGCACGTTGGCTACCTCTTTCACAATGGCTGCCGTTAAAGTTTTAGTTGCCCAGGTGATGGCCTGGGCAATGGCAGTCCCGCCCATCCCAATCATAGCTGCCTAAAATCACAAGGCCACTCATTACTAAAAGGTTGTAGTCAATGAACATCTATCAAAACACAGAATTTATTTAATTAACACACAGAAAATAATTAATTTTTTTTTTTTTACCTCTAGTCTGTTGGAGCACTCTGATATGAACTTCTTATGTAGACTCACAGTGTCCTGAAAATAAATCAATGTTTGATAACATATCTCAAGCACAAAGTTCATGAATGAATGCTAACAAGCCTGCTTGTCCTATTATTTGAGTACTTTTTACTTGATATACTTACTCTTTTGAGTCTGACAGCAAGGTTTGTGTAACTGACACACAGAAGAAGTTGAATGGCTTTGTCTGCAATGGACTCATCAGGAGTATTTAGACAGATCTCCCAAATATAGTCTAAACCAAGCAGGTCACTTTTCTCTACTATCTGTTAAGCATAATGTAACCTTTTTATACACTGTACATTGACAATCCAAACTATAGGTTCCATATGGTCAATTTCAACATAACTCAAGAAGATGAAACAAAATGGCATGTAGTTAATTGAATCTTACCAATCTGCTGCCATCTGTTTTCAGACGATGTTCATACTTGTTCACATTTTCAAAGAAATTCTTAAAGCAGGTAAAACCTACACAAGACAAATAAAAATTTGGACATTTAATCAAACAAGCTACATTCTGATAAACGCCACAGAAATCTCTTTAAAACCTAGACATAAAACCAGACCTTTCTCTGTGAGTTTTGAAGGATCCAATTTCAACAACTCTTTCTGGAACAGCTGAGTTTGAGTGTCCATCTCTAGATCAGGCAAACCTTTACTGAACCATTCAAAGCAGGTCTGAAATAACACGAGTCATTGTTCAAACATCACGAATGAGATATTTTACAGAATGTATGTATTCTACAAAGTGGAATACCAGTATAGTGTACATGCACTGCAAAGGAAATGTTCCTACACATATCTTCACAACAGAGAACTTTCCTCTGTTGTTTTGATACTAACTTCTCTGTCCCATTGGCAAGCCTCCGAGTTAGCAATTAGTGTACCCCAAATGTCCCGCGCCCGACTCCAGGGCAGGTACAGGGCCCCCTCCTGTAGTGTGTATTGGAGAAACTGCAGATGTGTTGAAACAAACTGCAAAAAATATTTATAAACATCTTTAGTCACCTCAGTATATTACATTACAAGTAAAATACAAACAATTGTAAAGCATGTCAAAATTTCATCTTTATTATGTTCCCCAAACAAAGTTTG